>JAULKM010102258.1:0-25640 GCA_032355605.1 Rubia tinctorum | reverse complement strand
GTCTCTTGAAAGACGGTCTTTCCATAAGTCATGGAAAGACCAAGGTTTAAAGTGTAAATTAGAAGAAATCAAGATAATATTTTTGGGTTGCATGAATCGGGTTATAAATTTTATAATTACTACATGTTGCATAAAATTTTTTAATATTACAACTAAAATATTTTACCTTTTATTAATGTAATGAAACCCCGTCTTTCCATAAGACTATGGAAAGACCGTCTTTTCCAAGACTTTTCCAATATCAAATGAAAACACTAGATTAAATTAGTAAAATATCGAATAAAACACTATACATATAAAATAAAATTTATTAAATATGAAATTATTAAAATACACAAAAAAATTAGAATGGTTGAACATCAAATAAAAATACTAAAAATGTATATCAAAATTAAAATAGCTTAACATCAAATCAAAATATTAAAACTTACATATTAAATCTAAATAAATAAAATCAAGTGAAAACACTCAATATACACATCAATATAAAATAGTTAAATTAGATCTTCTGATAGGCGGTCACACTATAAACTTATGGGTAGTTCACTATATTTTTTACCTTATAATATGCATTTGTTAAATTAAATACTAAATTAAAATTTTCAAAAATATTTTTTATACTATATATTTGTATATTTTCAGCTTTAAATACACATTATTACTTGTTTTGACTTTTAAAATATAAAATTGAATCTAAAAAATACAACATTTAATGTAAAATGTATAGTGGACTGTCCATAAATTTATGGACATGCCGCCTTTCCTAAAACTTTCTCAAATAGTTAAACATAAAATAAACAACATATCAAATTTAAATATCAAATAAAATCGCACATAATTTTATAACATCAAAATGTCACCAAAATGGGACACTAAAATCTGAAAAATAAGACATCAGGGTTAGAATGGTAAAAAAAAATCACGTTATTGAAACATCAAGGATGCAATAAATAAAAATATAAAATTCAAAATAATGAAAAACTAACACAATGAAAAACTAACACATCAATCAAATGAAAGAATGAATTTTAAAATTAAGATAATAAAATATCACTAACTAGTGTCAAAATGTATAAAATGTCAAAAATTTAACATGTAAACACAAGATTTATCTCAAAGGATCAAATTTAACTTTAAAATATGTATTTATGGTGTTGGTGGGGGTGGGGGTTGTTAAATTCTTAAAAAATCACAGAGTTTTGTTGGAACATTAAGTAGTGAAAATGAATCATCAAATATGGTAGTGAATGTGCACATTATGCGGAAATGGGAATAAAAATTGACTCATAAATTTCTCCCACCCGGATTCTTGATCAGCTAGATTGTTATTACATGAAATCATTAATTTCCCAATTATTTGTGCCTAGCACTTGAAAAAATATTTATACTCAAATTCCTTCTTTATCCCAAATTTTATCTTCGTCTCACCAAAAATGGCATATTTGACTTTTGAAAGTCAAACTAAGTCAATTTAGACCATTAAATTCTATTATTAAATATGCAAGACTATTATTATGTTATATGTTGTTAGGTTCATCATATCATATGTTTTTTACTATTATTTTTCAAATATTTTTACACATAAATGAAGATATTAATAATTGAAAATTGATTCAGTTGACTTCCAAAAGTCAAAATGTGTCATTTTTAATGGGATAGCGATAGTTTAAATTAGAGCAAATGACTTATGTGGCCCTCGAACTATCACCATCGTTCACCTTTGGCCATTAATTTTCTTCCTATACTTTAGACCCCTGAACTTACAAAACTGGTGAATTGTGCCCCTTCCATCAGGTCAAACCGTTAAGGTAAGGTCAGAGCGTTAATTTTAGGGGTAAAACTGACTTTTCCATTTTTAAATCTTTTTTCATTTATCAATTTTCACGCCAGACCCTCTTTTATTTTATTTACAACCCAACCCCCATTCTATTTTAATTTAATTACAATCCAACCCCACCTTTATTTTAACCTTCCGGCCATGCCTCCTCACATTCAGCGCTACCCCCTCCACCTCCTCACCTTCAGCGCCACCTACCTCCGCCTTCTCACCTTCAGCGCCACCCCTCCACCTCCTCACTTTAAGCACTACCTACCACCGCCTTCTCACCTTCAATGCCACCCCACTCAGCCTCCTCGCGAAAACCCTCAGTCCCACCAAAAAAACCGCATAATCGCTAAGAACATCCTCACCAGAGATCTGCTGGAATCCTCACCCGCCACCCTGACAACTACTGCTAGTTGGAACTGCACAACACCAATGCCAGCATAGCCAAATTACTATCGATGCGGAACATCAATGCTCAACAATGAAATCGATGCTCAACGCCTCTAAAATAGCCAACGCGCTTTGACGCGTGATGATTTTCGAGGTCCCCACCATTGCTATTGACCTGGTGGAGATCGAGGTCAACTCCACCGTCCTAAAGGACGAGTTCATCACCCAGTGCCTCGGCCTCATCCCACCCAAGATGTCACTAGCTGCGAGCTTATCAGTTCAGAATTCTCCGTCGTTCCCGTGGATATGGCTGATTCATCTACTGTGGGATACGATTCTCTCGAGAACAGAGGAATTATAATTGGGATGTTGCACCATGGACCAGAACTCATTTAGTGGCGCATGAGTGTTGATTTGGTGGGACAACGGAGTGTATAGGCTATGGTGGGACGAATGAGGGTATAGGCTGCGTCGGGATACGATTCCCTCGCGGGGTTTGATTTGGCGGCGGCGGCGGAGGATATAGACTATGGTGAGCGACAGAAGGGGTGGGAAAAACAAAAAATAAATTAGAAATTAGAAAAAGAAAAAGAAAAAGAAAAATAGAAAGATAAATAGAAAATGATAATGATAAAAGATAAATGAAAAATGTCAGTTTTACCCCTAAAATTAATACTTTGACCATACCTTAACGGTTTGACATGACAGAAATGGCACAATTCACCAGTTTTGTAAGTTCGAGGGCCTAAATTATAGGGAAAATGAAGGGCCAAAGGTGAACGATGGTGATAGTTCGAGGGCCACAGAAGTCATTTACTCTATAAATTAATATTTGAAACTTCATCCATAATTAAAATTTATTGTATAACATATTAATCTTTAATCTTCCTATGAGACGGTTTTATGCAAAATTTTATCTTAGATGATATCATTACACAAGGAAAGTTCAACAATAACTAGTGCCTAGAATTGGAACCGAAAAACTCTCAATTGTAATTGTGGTTGAAAAGTCTTGTGTGAGACCATCTCACAACGAGACAAAGGGTTACCGTGCAATTTTATGAAATTTAATTAGAAATGAGGTTCCAAATATAATTTATGAAAGTTTGGGAGAGAAGGGAGGGATATGGGCGCAAATACCACTTTTTGGAGGTATTGGGCATAAATAATTGGGGAATTAATAATTCCGATTAATAAGAATCTCGCAGGTCAAGAATCCAAGTTGGAGAAATTCGCGGATCAATTTTTTTCCTCATTTTCGTGCAGTGTGCGGGTTCTTACTTCCAGACTTGATGTTTCATTTTCAGTACTTTATCTTTCAATCAAACCTTGTGATGTTTTTTATAAGCCATTTTTCACTAAAATTATGTGTTTTAAAGTTAAAGTTTGATCTTTTATTGTAAATCTCGTGTTTGATGTTAATTTTTGACACCTTATACATATTGACATAAGTTAGTGATATTTTATTATCTTAAATTTTAATTTATCATTTACACTTTTTTTTATTGATGTGTTGATTTTTCAGCAAGTCCTTTTAAAAATTGAATGTTTTTTTATTTGGAATATTTATATTTTGTGTATCCTTTGATGTTTTAAGGGTGTGAATTAGATTTTAGATTTTTAATGTTGATTTTTTTCCCGATATCAGTGTCACAAAAGTTTTTAATGTATTTTTAGTGTATTGGTTGGATGTTTATTTATTCTAGTTTGATGTGTATTATAGTCTTTTTAATTTTATGTATATTTTTAGTATTTTTATTTGATGTTTCAACTAAATTTATTTTCATGTGTTTTTATAGTGTTATCTCTTGATGTTTAATTATTTTAACTTGATGTGGATTTTTAGTGTTTTTATTTGTTAAGTAATAATAAATATATTTTATTGTATTTATTTGATGTTTAACTATTTTTATTTGATGTATATATTTAGAATTTAATTTAATGTTTAACTATAATTTAGTATATTTTTAGTATTTTTATTTGATGTTTAACCATTTTAGTTTGATGTCTATTTTAGTATATTATATATTTTGATGGTTTAGGGTTTTTATTTGATATTTAACTATTTTAGTTTAATGTGTATTTTAGTGTATTTATTTAATTTGATGGTTTAGAATTTTTATTTGATGTTATTTATTTTTAATTTGATGGTGATTAATTAGATGTAAGTTATAGTATTAAGGTTAATACATCTCACCCCAACAACAAATTTATGTTTTCAACCCAAAATTGAACTGATTTCGACCTGTTCCCTTCTCATAGCCCAAACCCGAATGAAGTCTTTATTGGAATTCAACCTTGATGTTGCTGAAAGCTAAGCTACCCACCGGAAACTTCTTGCCGAGGCTACCCTTGATGTTGCTGAAAGCTAAGCTACCCATCAACGAGGCTACCCGCCGAAAACCGATCGGGATGCTGCTTACAAAACTTCCCTCACAACCAACATCTGCAAAACAGGGTTTTGGCCCGAAAATTCAATCTGAATTTGACCGGCAATGTTTCTTCTCCATTTTGACGGAGGATTCATTCCCGGTGCCATCATTCTAATCTGAATCTGAATTCATTCCCGATTCTAAGTCATTTCAAATTCATTCTCTTTCGGTTTCAAGGTTTTTGATCTGTTTATGCAAATCTTGAAAACCTCCATGAGCGGCCGATGAACATATTTGTAGACGAACAGAGACGACGGACGACAAATGCTATATTGAAAAGCCAACGAATGGCATCAACGAAAGGTGGATTCAACTGTCGGCGAATGGCGGAGACGGCAGACTCAATTATAAGAGGTGGGTTTATGTTATTTTAAATAAACTGCATACATAACCCTCAATTTTAATGTTCTTTGAAGAAAATACCTCAAAAAATTTATTTATAACTAAGGCCCCAAATTTAAAAAATTTCCATTCTATTATTTTATTATTCATGTTTTAGTCTTAATCTTACCTGAGATGGTATCATAGGAGATAGACTCATTATGGTTTTGTTCAGGTCGTCTTTGGTTCACTTTCTGTACCATCCATGCCTACTTCGTTGAAAGTCCCACACTTCATTATTTTGATTTTCGTCACCCACGACTTTATCTTGATGCCCTTCGGCTAGAGGTGTTAATTTGGGTTATCATGTCGGATTTGTGTCGGGTTGGAAACGTTTTGTGTTGAAACAAGTTAGGTTGAAACGTGTTGATTTCATTTGTCGTGTCAGGTCGGGTTGGGTCGGGTTACTGTCGTGTTGGGTTGAAAATGTGTTAGTTTTTTTCCTCGGTTGGGGTCGTGTCGGATTGAGTTAATATCGGTTCGGGTTACTCTCGGGTTAGGTCGGGTCGGATTAGAAATTTTTTGGGTTGGATCGGGTCGGGTTACTATAATGTCATTTTTTTTACTGAAGTTTTGTTCGAGTCTGATCATGTCCGTTATTTTTTTTATAATGTTTCATATTGGATTCAGATATATTTTGGGTTGGTTCATTTTAGATCGGGTTATTATGTTACCTGATTAAATTTGGGTTGGTTTAGGTTATGTTTCGATAATATTATTGTTACAACTGCACTATTATCAGGTTTTGTTTTGTTGTAACTTGTAACTTTTAGTTATACATTACTGGAAAATAGATATATATAGACTGTATGTCATTATTGGGAGAGCAATATCGGTGCTAGGAATTTCATAGACACCGGTAATCTAGTTAATGAAACAAAATACCGGTGCCTATAAATAAATTCGACATCGGTCCACTAAATACCAATGCTAGCTACAAGTGTCTATCAAGAAAAAATGTTTGAATTAA
This sequence comes from Rubia tinctorum, assembly GCA_032355605.1. Taxonomy (NCBI): domain Eukaryota; kingdom Viridiplantae; phylum Streptophyta; class Magnoliopsida; order Gentianales; family Rubiaceae; genus Rubia; species Rubia tinctorum. Next base: position 19,642 of record JAULKM010102258.1, on the reverse strand, counting down.
ATATTTTTCAGCACCGATTTGGCTAAATGACATATATTAGTGCTAATACCGGTGCCTATGACTGGAATAGTCTTTTTTGTAGTTTAAATTGGGGTGTCAAAATATCTAGCACCTATATCGGTGTTAGGATTGCATTTAATTTAATTTTGTTTTAAAATACTTTGAAGCAGCTCCACGCAACTGCATTATGATTGTATAAGCACTGCTAGTCATACCAGTGCTCAATACATAGAAAAATTTCCAACATTTACAAAATAGAATAGGAAAAAAGGTTTTGAAAAATGAGTTTACAGTATGAGTTACTCTAAAACATGTACTAGCGATTTTCCAACATTTCATCAAAAAATTGATTGTTTATTATTTTTATATTTAGGGGAAAATAACAATAATCATGTATTTCAGAGCAATGGATAATGGGGTAACACAATTTTTGGCCACAAAATATTTTTTTTAAAACTGTGTAAAAGTAATAAATGATGACTTTCAAGGCCCTTTTGTTCACCCATACATGCCCAAATTTCAAAGTCGCAATTGTATATTATTGAATTTCATTTTGGTGTTGCCAATTTTGTTATTCGACAACCCCAACTTTCTTGGAGGGACCTAAGTGAAAAAAGTAAAAACTTTACTCGTAACTCCAAATTGAAATCCGATCGAAAGTAATGCTACCCTATACACCCCCATTGTATTTTCCAAGTACGTAGCGTAATATTTATCAACAATCGAGCATAAGAACATATCTGTAATCATTTTCGATTTTCCTTTCTTACTTCTAAGTAATCAACTTTAAATTAATCTAGAATATGTGTTAGCGCTTTCCAGCATTTCACCAAAATAATCATTTATTTCTATATTTAGGCAAGAATAACAAAATTAGTTTATTTTGGAGCAACGGATAGTGGGGAAACACATTTTTAGGCCACAGTGTAATTTTTCAAAATTGTGTAGAAGTATTCAATGTTGACATTCAACGTGAACTTTCAAGGCCCTTATATTCACCCATACATGCCCAAATCGCAAAGTCTCAATCGTACATTATTAAATTACATTTTGGTATCGTCAATTTCGTGATTCGACAATTCCAACTTTCTCAGAGGGTCTAAGTGCAAAAGGCAAAAACTTTACTCGTAACTCCAAATTGAAATTCACTCAAACGTGATGATACCCTATACACCCCCATTGTATTTTTCAAGTCCGTAATGGAAAATTTATCAACAATTAGGCACAAGAACTTATCTGTAATCTTTTTCGATTTCCCTTTCTTACTTCTAAGTAATCAACTTTAAATTCATCTAGATCATGTACTAGCATTTTCCAATATTTCACCAAAAAAAACATTTGTTTTCTATTTCTATATTTATGCAAGAATAACAAAATTTGTGTATTATGGAGAGAACGATAATGTCGTAACGTTTTTTGGAGTCGTAGCGTAATTTTCCATAAATATGATAGAGGCACTTTTGTGCCTACTATCTTAGTTGAATAGTAGTGTTGAGCATTCATTGAATTCAATACAATTTTTAAAAATACTTTAGTGCATTTTTTTGTAATAAATATTTTGATTCTATTTTTTTAATAAAAAAACTAGTGGAGTCCCACCGCGCGTTGCGCGGTATTATTAATTAAACAAATAGTGTCAATATAACCCTTCAATCTCAGAAAGTGTCAAAATAACCCTAACTAATTATTGTATGTACTAATCTAACCCTAACTTTCGGGAAAAAATTGATGATATAGCCAAAATATCTAATTCTGTCATTGACTAGAAACTGAAATGACCAAAATATCCTTTAAACCAAATCTAAAAATTTAAAACCTATTTTAGCCTTATTTTTCACCTGGAACCCCACCTCTGTCACCCCTGCCTCCTTCCACCTCCACCACCCAAAACCTCATCCTAATTACACAGCCCCAGAAAAACCCAATTACACAATTACACATCCCAACTGCACAAGGGAAACCCAACGGACATCTCCATTGTTTCCTTAGATCTGATGCCATGTATCTCCATTTCACGGTTAATGGCAGCCCGAATCGACAAGAAATGCCTGGACCCATCGTCGTCCTCGATAATGATGTCATCTGATCTTCGACGGTGACCCCGATCTCCGTCTCGCCTGAGCTCCCATTTTCGGGTTCCACACCCAGTAGCTTTTCGGCTGGGCCCCGTTGAGGTCATCGGCAGCCTCCTCCGAAGACGAGCAAGAAGATGACGGCGATGACCTACGTTCCCGTTCTTCAATAAAAAGCTTCCTCAAAGAAAGTTGCAAAGGCGGTGGCGGAGGCGGGGATGAGGAAAGGGTAGGGCGACGGGGGGTAAGACAGGGTCGACATCTTGATTATTTTCCGTGGGGACTCTGGGCTCGATTTCGTACTCATCTTCATAGATGCCATCGTCGACAGAGGATTGATCCCAGAATTCTCGGTCGACGTGGGTGGCGTCGAAAGGAGTAGGATCTAAAGCTGGGGTGAGGGAGGAAAAGGCTCCCAAATGATGAAGACGCTAATAAAGGAATTCTTGGAAAGGGCTGATCAAAGACGTTGAGGCGAAGCCGAAGGGAATGTGAAGGGAATGTGAGGAACACGATAGATTGGGCAATTGAGTCTATTCATAATTTTTGTTTTTTTTGTTTTTTTAATCCAAGGGAAAATTTGTAATTTCACTAAATTCCGGTCAATTTGTTGTTGACAAATAATTCAACCAAGTTCAGGGTAATTTTGGCACTTTCTGAAATTGCAGGGTTATATTGGCACTTTCAGCATAAAGTCAGACTCATTTTAGCGCGTAACTCAATAATTCATTAGTTTGACTCATAACCAAGTTGATTTGGTTCCATATTAAATGTTAATTGACTTTTTCTAACTACATATGTTTTGGGTTGATTACACGTAGGGTTGTATAGTTGATTTATCGGGTTGAATTATGATTGGGTTGAATCGGGTTCGGGTTGATTTCGGGTTCGTGTTCAGGTGGGGTTCAGGTCCAGATTATCGGGTCATATTGGGTTGAATTCGGTCGTGTTAGATTCGGGTACATGTCAATATTTCTTGGGTCAAAATTGGGTTTCGGATTGAATGCAGTCGTGTTAGGTCGGATTCGGATCAATATTTATCGGATCAGATCGAATTTGGGGTTGATTCGATCGTGTCGAATTCTCGGTTCGGGTCAAAGATTGATAACTCTACATTCAGCTCATAACAGTAACCTACACTTTTTGGTATGGGCTTTTCTATACTTCTATAACCGCTAATTTTATTCCAGGAGCACATACATAATGCAACAGCGTAAAAAGTCATGTAAAAGTACAAGAATGAGATACTTACTAAATCACGCCCTATATTTTATAATCACACACCCTAATACGTATATGTATATATAATTATTTAATTTAAATTTAAAAAAATTATAATTCAAATCCTCACATTTTCTCATTTCTCCCGCATGACGGCATCCGAAATTAATACTGCTAATACATTTTACGGAACTTAGGTCAAAATTACAGTAATTATGCAAAACTTAGTTATAACATAATCATGCCATAATTCACACACCACACAGTTAATTAGTATGTGAGTAATTATGTTACAACTAATTATGCCATGGTTTTCACGCCAAAAGTAATGGGCTCAATTACAATACTCTAGAGTGAGTAATTATGCCATAAATTGTGCAATTACTAGTTAATTCAGTAATGGGCCCAAACATTAAAGTCAAAGGAGAACCACTGCATTGCAGCGTATGTGGCTCTCGCGGAGAGCCATCGGCCAAGAACAGGCAAACGCAAGCCTGGCCTAGAACCGGTGGACGTGATGGGGGAAAGGAGAGCAGAGCCGAGCCGAAGAAACGAGATCTGGGGAGCAGGAGGAAATGAGAGCTGAGCCGAGCGACAGCCGGGCAGGGCAAACGAAAATCATCAGAAATGAGAGCAGAGCATGGCGGGCGACGAGAACCGGGTCGGAGCGGGCGACAAGAACCAGGGCGGAGGTAGGGTGACGAGAACCAGGGCGGAGGTAGAGCGACGAGAACAGCGGTCGGAGCAAGGCGACGAAAACAGCCGGGCCGGGGACGGGGATGGAAAGAACGGCGCTGTCTAGGAGACGAATCTGGCAGGGATGGCAGGGACGGGGATGGCAGGGACGAGATCTGAAATGAGAACGGATGGGGATGGCCCGAGAAGATGCCAGAGAAGCCGGAGAAGACACTGGAAAATGAGAACGGACGGGGACGACCACCTTTACCACTAGCTGCCATCTACAGAGCCGGTGAACACCTCAGCGGTGGTGGTATTAAATTAAGTTTTAAAATAATTTCTAATTATTATTAATTATTCTCTTTTTCTTTTTTCTAAAATTTTTAAACTGACGTACCCCATAAGCTGGAGGCTGTTGGTCTTTAGGCTCATCCCAATACTAGACCATGACTAAATAAAGAAGGAATGCACAATGATTAGGCCCAATGTCCACATCACTAACGAACCGAGAAAGGTGGAGCCTTGCCTGAAAGACTCGGCCACGAACCAATAAAGGCAAAACCACTTTTGAGAGTTTAACCACGAACCGATAAAGGCAAAACCACTTTTGAGAGTTTAACCACGAACCGAGATTGTAGGAACCATGATGCAACCCATGATCTCAGACACTAACAATACGGAAAAAATTTTGATTCCCCACAAACGGCGCCAATGATGCGGTTATCCGACCCAAGTAAAACACCCGATGTTCACCAGAAGTGAGAAAAGTCATAATCACCAGACACAAGAACAAATAGCTGGACGCAACAAAAGCATGCGTCCTAGACAAGATCAAGCTTTCGTCACTAGTAGAGAAAGGGAACATTGTAAGGAAGATACATAAGATGATAAGTAGGAAGCAGAATCTCCTAACACAAACCATGAAAAAGAAAGGCGAGCGTTAGCAGCATTCTCAGAGGCGAACAAGGAAAGTATGTACAATCATTTTTTAACCACTATAAAGCTGAAATCCACCAAGGTAAGCAAAAAAACAATGTCAGGTGCAGGAGAGCCTCAAGTATGAGGATGAGTTAAGTGAGATCGTGGAAGACGATGGTGCAGATAAATCAATGTTGGCACCACATCTTCGTGATTTTAAGATGCTCAAGGACTTCAAGTTACCTTTGCATGTTTAAATCTACGTTGGAACTAGAGACCCGAAGGAATTCTTGTAATCCCATCGCAATAACATGAGATTTCACGTTGCGGATATAGAGTTGGTGTGAAAAGCTTTCCCTGTCTTCTTATCGGGGATAGCGATAGCATGGTACAAAGACTTACCGAGTGGAAGCATTAAATCTTGGGCATGGTTGTCAGATTTGTTTTAGGGGAACTTCTACCAGAAGTAGAAGTTCACAAAAACAATAGTGGACCTAAACAACATAGCCCAACAAAGTGATGAAAATCTTGTGGAATATCATAATAGGTTCGTCACTGAAAGTTTACAGGTATGAGACCTGTAATTCTAGTCTTCGTTGGGTGAATTTACAAGGGGCATGCTATCAGGAGAATTTTATAAAGAAGTTAAAAAAACATGCCCAAATCCCCAAGAGACTTACAAAAGATGATCAAATAGTATGTGCGAACTGAAGAGGCAAATAACAGGAAGATAAAGCGGGATCGAGGTGAGAAAAAATAATGGAGGATGCACAAAGAAGTTTCATAAAGAAAGGGAAGGGAAATACTCATTTCAAAGGAAGAGAATCAGGAATGCAGGTGACACAGTTAGAAGAGACGCCTCTGACAAAATCGGAAAAAAAATGTGGCAGGCAAACAGAGAGTTATTCCGTGAACCTGCACCAATGAGAAGACAAATAGAAGATAATTTGAGGAATGATCATTTGAACCAATACATGATAGAAGATTGAGGAAATCAATACAATGAATCCAATGAAGCGGGAAGCTCTATAGGTAAGAACAGAGCCCTACCCAACACACGGGGAAAGAGCCAGAAGATGATAACAGTGGTAGATTACGAAAAAGAAATCCCGAGTGAGGCTCCGGAAAGGGTAATTCTATCAATACATGGAACAACATAGTCCCTATCAACTAACGCCTGGAAAGCCAAAGCTAGGTATCTACCACCACAAGAGCCTGTTGACAAAAGACTTCGCTCAGATGAGGCATTCACATTCAGCGAAGAGGATGCAGTTCCAAATTATTTACCTCATAGTGACCCAATGGTCATAATCACTAAGATTGGAAATGAAACGGTTCATAGGGTGTTTGTGGATGATGGCAACGTGGTTGAAAATTTATTTGTGGATTGCTTCGATAAGTTGGGGTTCAAGCAAACTAACTTAAAGAGGTCAACATCCTCTCTCGTAGGATTTACAGGACGAGCAAAAATACACTTGGGAAACATACAACTACCCGTTACAATAGGTGAAAATGATAGAAATTGCACTATCATGTGCGATTTTGTAGTTATGGACGCACCAAGTCCATTTAACGCTATCATCGGTAGGCCTTGGATGAATACAACAAAGGAAATATGGTCTCCATAGCATTTGGTAATGAAGTTCCCGACTCCAGCAGGAATAACAACAATAAGAGGGAACCAGTAAACAGCCAGACAATGTATGATTATTGCAATGAAAGCGGGAAATAATGTGGAGCAAATAAAAATAGTGAACACCATTTCAGATACCAACTTGCTCAAACAATCCGGTCCTCCAATACATTTGGGAGAAGAAACTGAAGTGGTCATTCTGGATGACGAAGACACATCTAAATGTGTCAAAATTGGAAAACATCTTCCAAGCCTTGAGAAAGATAAATTTATACAAATACTACGAAGTCACAAAGATACATTTGCATGGAGCATACAAAACATGGGAGGAGTGGATCCAACAATTGCTACTCATTCCCAGTGACTCTGTAAACCGATCAAGCAAAAGCAGTGAAGTTTTTCTAGTGACATATAGAAAGCCATTGAAGAGGAAGTGACAACATTACTCCAGGCAGAAATTTTGAAGGAAATGATCTATTCCAAATGGTTAGAAAATCCAGTAATGGTGAAGAAGGTAGACGCGGTTTGGCAAATGTGCATAGACTTCACTGATCTAAATAAGTCATGCCCAAAAGACTGCTATCCTTTTCCTAAAATTGATCAGTTAGTTGAAGCGATTTCAGGATACGAGGTTCTAGCTTTCCTGGATGGGTACAAGGGATGTCACCAGATACTGATGAACCCTGAAGACGCAGAAAAAATGGCCTTCATAACAAGCTTCAGAATATTCCGCGATGTAAAGATGTCATTTAGCCTAAAGAATGCATAAGCAACATATCAAAGAGTAGTCTACAATGCATTTCATAATCAAATAGGGCAAAATGTGGAGGCATATATTGATGACATGGTGATTAAAAGCAAAAGGGTAGGAAACTTTGTGCAAGACTTGAAGGAAACATTGGATACACTAAGTACGATTGGCATGAAGCTTAATCCCAAGAAATGCATAGTTGAAGTAGGTGCAAGAAAGTTCTTAGGATACAAGGTATCCTTTAAGGGGATTGAAGCTAACTTAGAGAAGATACAAGCAAAATTGACCTTCCTCAGCCACGAACGGTTAAGGAAGTACAAATATATATTAATGGGATCCTTCGCATCGCTTAGTAGGTTTGTTTCAAAAGCAATTGTGAAACACTTCCCACTCTTTGAAGTCTTGAAGAAGGCCAAAAAGTTTAGCTGGACCAAAGAAAGTCAGAAAATGTACGAGTCTTTGAAGGGACAGCTTCAAGCTTTACCAACGCTAAAGTCACCATTATCTGGAGAAACCCTATATCTATACTTGGTGGTTTCAAAAAATGCAGTGAGCTTAGTTTTTGTGTGTAAATAAGGTTAAAAACAAATACCTATGTACTACATTAGTAGGATACTACAAACTGCAGAAAAAGTGTACTTGCTAGTTGAAAAGCTAAATTTAGCTTTGGTATATTCAGCAAGGAGACTGTGAACCTATTATCACAGTCTTGAGATCGTTGTCTATTCTGATTTTCTATTTAAGAATATCCAGAGTAAGCCTGAATTATCTGGAAGAATGACGAAGCATGGGCTTTGGCAGATTTCATTGTAGAGATGACAAGTACAGATGCACAAGAGATGAAGGCACATCAAAATCTTGGGATCGATAAGGGAAAATCCAAGTGACATGGCATGGAATCTATTCGTTGATGGAGCATCCAACAAAGAAGGATGCGGTGCAGGACTGCTTCTAGTCTATTCGGAGGGAGGAGAAAATATATATTCACTTCGATTCGACGTTCCATTCACCAATAACGAAGCTTAATATGTGTCTTAGATCTTACAATCAAAATGAAGGTCAAAAGCATCAAGGTCTTTGGTGATTCATAGATAGTGGTTCAGAAAGTGCGAGGAGACTATAATGTGCGAGAAGAGCGGCTGGAAAAGTATTTAGAAAAAATTTGTCAACTCATTGTCCAGCTTGAATACTTCGATATTCAACATGTACCAAGGGGTGAGAACACAAAAGAAGACACCTTGAGTAAGCTAGCAATGTCTAGATTTGATTCATTGTTCGGGCACAAGTATGTTAAGGTGGAAGTCATCCCAATCAGAAGTATTGTAACCACAACTGTGTCAACAATACAGACAGAAGAAGTGAACTAGATGACATCATGGGTAGATTACTTCGCAATAGTGAAGTTTCCACCAGATAAGGTACAAACCAGAAAATTGGAGTTGCGATCTCATAACTACGCCTGTGAAGAAGGAACCTTATACAAAAAAGTTTGCTTGGCTCTATGGATAAAGTGTATAGGTCTATCGCAAGTAGGGAAAGTCCTAAAGGAAGTGCATTATAGATTGTGTGGAACACATCAAGGCTCTAGAACGTTTGCAAAGAAGATAATTTGAGCAGGATACTATAGGCCAAGTATGTTTAACGATGCGTACAACTTCGTCCTCAAGTGTAAAAGTTTCCAGATCAATGCTATGATATCGAATAAACCACAGGCTGCTTTAACATGAATATATGGAGCTTGTCCATTCGATAAACAGGGCATCGATCTAGTTGGACCTTTTCCAAAGGGTACTTACTGTCAATGCAAAAAATTTAATAATGGCGATTGACTACTTCACCAAATGGGTGGAAGCAAAGCCATTGGAAAGAGTAACAATAGAGGTCACAAGAAAGTTCATCTGGCAGAATATAGTTTGTCGCTTCGGGGTGGCATAAACTATCGTCACAGACAATGACACACAATTCACTAGCGCAGTCTTTACTGAATGGTGCTCGAAGTTGGGGATTACACAGAAGTTCACTTCTGCAGCTCACTCTCAAGCAAATAGACAGGTTGAGGTCACAAACAGGACTATAGTTCAGGGTATAAAAAATATTGGAAGGGAAGCGAACTGGTTAGGTGGACGAAATACCCAATGGTCATATAGAACAACTGTTCGACAACCAACTGGAGAGAAACCATATAGTCTTGTCTATGGTCATGAGACAATAATACCATTGGAAATTGGGAACTCGAGCCTTCGAGTACAAGTATACAAGGAGGACGATAATCCCAAAATGATGAGGTTGGACCTATATGAACTTGAAGAAAGGAGACAGCGGGAAATGATCACAGAGGTAAAGTACAAGGAGAAGATGGCCAGAGCATACAACCAGAAACACAAAGAGATGCAAATCCAAATGGGTGATCTTGTGTTGTAGAAGAATGAATCAAGTTTGGCAGAGAAAAAAAGGAAAGCTAGGCCAAAAGTGGGAAGGCCTGTACAAGATAGTGAAGATGCACCGATCAAATTTCTATGAGTTAGAAATATTGGATGGTAGCAGTGTCACCAATACTTGACATGTGATCAACTTTGCAAAAGTTCTATGTCTAGCTCTAAGGTGGAGGATAGGAAAAATCCAGACTGTACAGGATCCATGAAGTGATCATTGGTGATGTTCGCAACTTTGTGTACCTGTTAAAGAAAAATTATCGCGGCCTCACAATATAATCAAAAACCATCTTTTTAGGCGAATTGATTTCATGTCCTTTATAATTTTGCAAGCTATAGATCTCGCGACTTCGCGAATGTACTTTTGCAGGCCATAGATCTTGCACAAAGGCAGATATGCCTACAAAAAACAACGATGTAAGCAAGCAATAGATCTTCCAACTCGCACAATATAAATTCCTAAGTTCCCAAACTATAGACCTTGGAAGTTCGTAAACTTAATTATGCAAGCTATAGATCTTGAAAAAAGGCATATATGCCCACAAAGGAGACAAAATAAAGCAATAGATTTTGCAAGTTTGCACAATACAAACACTTAATTTTGCAAGCTATAGATCTTGCAAAATAGGCAAACATGCCAGCAGTGTTAGCAACAAAAACAAACCATAAGCTATACATCCTCGCATGGTGAGGATCCAAAAACTTAAATATGAAAGCAATGCATCTCTTAGATACATAACCAAACGAACAAGAGGAGATGAAAAAAGCACAACACTTTATGGGGTAGATAGAGAACAAACTATATTACAAAATACGAGCCAATATAAAAGCACTACTTTGAGAATTCTGAAAAACAAACTGGTACATAAAATAGAATAATAAAAATAAACCTATCGGCACCTTGATGCGCGAGAAGATCCAGACGACAAAGAACCGCCACGAGAAGAGGTGGCCTAGCTTCACGATGAGATTGCTCAGTCGTGCGCTCATCATCTAAGATTTTTTCATAACGCCATTTCATATATAAGTAGGCGAGATGCCTCGTTACACCTATTTGTTCCATATGATCAAGATACTTGGTATAGTACGCCTTAAAACTAGGTGTAGGGCCAAATTCCTCGCGATCAAGCTGCACGCTCATAAAATCAATGTTATCTTCATAATTCTTATTCGTAGCCATTAAATTATGTACTTCGCCTTCTAGTTGGCGAATATGAGACCTACGCCTTCAAATAAATTAATCCTTTGCCCGCTGATACTCATTGTGAGGTGCCCACGACCAGTAGAACCACAGGATGAGAATGGAAGGGCCTGAAGCTTATCCTTGTAATCAACACAAGCTTGCTCAAGCTGATACACACATGATTCAAGATGATTACACTCAGCACAAAGATCTTAATTATCACAATGAAGCTGAGTGTTAATGGCAAATTGTTCGTCAAATCTACGTTGCCACCCGGCTGAAGAAGAAGAAAAATGGTCACACTTATTCTGTTTTTTCTTCAATAGCTCCAATAGATCGTCAATACGAGAAAACTGCATATCAATGATCAGGGTCTTTTGATGAGCTTTGCTAGCCTTGCTTGAAGCAAAATTTTAGCTTCCTCCTGCTGACGAAGCATTCTAACCATGCTCAAATGTTGGCGCAAGGTTGTTTTGTTCAGCACAAAAATCTTTCAATTCATGGATAGAATCTTGAGTATCCTTTAAAGTCTTCGTCCATCCAACTTCAAGATCATGGATATCAAGTAACATATACTTCAAGCGAATACCCAAACATACCGCCCATTAATAAACACTGGGAGGAAGATGGAGCGAATGCATATACACGCCAACAAATTCAAGATCGACTAGACTATGAACTATATCCTTTTCCAAAGATTCAATATTGTAGCCCTTAGGTACAAAATTGCTACAAGGGCATATCGCAGAAGGAGTTGGAGATGATGAGGAGGAATGAAGTTTCCATCCAAGGCATAATGGAATGGATTCTATATTAGAAAAGCGATCAGCAGGAATAATCTCAAAATATTCCTTGGATAAGGACCGACTAGCTTCGCCCAGCTCAATAGGAAAAAATGAAGGAGATGACATAAATTCAGGATGATCATAAAAACGAACATTAGATCCCAAATAGTCAAAATGTTTCAAAAAAAATTATAATTAACCAAAATATCAAAACCCTGCATATAAATAAAGACAATGAGAACTGGAAAAATGATAAACACGATCTATAGTTAATACCCATGACAATACAAATAGTACAAACATACATCAAAATATTGTTATCAATTACAAATAAAAACCAACAGTACTGAGATCCACTAACATTAGAGGGAGAAATAGGCGAAGTCTGAACAAGGGCAATGGAATTCTCCTTATTCGCATCCTCAGCGGAGACCTCAATGCTCGCATTGGCTTTAGTATTTGCATTTGCATCAGAATTAGAAAGAGGTGAAGAAGGTTGATAACCGAAGGGAAGATCCCTAAAATAATCAACCTCACACTTCTTTAATTCATCCACAGAAGGCAAGCAAGGAAGGCTAGCAAGGTGGGACAGCAAAGCATAAGGGTGACCACCCTCAGAAACACTACTAATAAACCCCTTGTTAAGATTTTTTTTCCAGCTCAAACACTTTCTCAGAATTGGCCAGTTTAGGCAAATTCCGAGCCTTCAAAGTAGGGTTCATTATTCGCAGTTCGGCCAGATCCTTGCAGTAACCAGTGTTGAGGGCGGAGGTAGAATTTCTTTGAACAAAGCATAGAAAGACTTCATTTTCATGAGTAGATCTATAAGAACTTGAGGGTACCCAGGTGAAGCAGGACCAGTAGTCTGCATCTCCTCCAACACTGAATGTAACCTATCTGCTTCCTTCTCAGCAGGCAAGGCACGCTCCTCAGCAAACTGTGCACGCTTCTCAGCAGCTTCATGAGAGACATTCAAGGTGGTGCATTTGGTTTTGGTGGCCTGCCATTTTTATAGGAGCGAGCCGTCTCCTTTAGCAAACTCAGCAACTCGTTGGGTGACGATCTGAAAACTCTCACCAACCTTATTTTTAGAAGTATGCAAACAAATATAGAAATTAGACATTGTAATAGGGAAACAAAAAACTAAATCACGCATAATCCTTGAAAAACATACCACATGCATGGTCTCATGGAGCAACGGTTTGGATAGGGTAGCAGGAATAGTTTCATCTGCCATTTAGTTATTTCTTCGTGGTGGGGGTTTAGAATGGCTAATACACCCCCTTTTCTTAGCAGGCTCCAAAGCGTTTGAAGATCCACCTGTTCGCTCCTTGTTATTTCTTCTATGGGAAGTTTCATGGGTATTGCGAGTACTGACCTCCCTTCCTTCTTTTGCGGTAGCCGCAGAAGTTTTTAGCTGAGAGTTAGCTTCGATAACCTTGTCCGGGGAGACAACAGTTACAATGTTCTCATTTTTTTGAACAGTCATAGCTTCGAGCTGCTCATCTTCATCATCGGAGAAAAAAGTTCTCTCAACGGAACACTTGGTTAAATCCATATCTACAATTCCGTATACAGAGAAAGTCAAACAAACTCACAGATACAACAAGACAATGAGACGGTAAGAGAAAAATAAGTAGAACAAGGAAAAACAACAAAATAGTGACATGCAAACACCTTCGCTCACTGATAATACAACCTCAGACTCAGCATTAAGGTGAACCCCGGCCTTAGGAAGTTTTAATTTAGGAACATTGTAGTTTCAAACTGGAAAAGCTTGTTGATTCCCATTACCAAGTTTTAGAAGAAAAAAACTTACGCCACACACCGCAGTTATTAGGAAATCCACTGATGAACTCGACAGTTGGAATGACTGGGTAAAGGGTGAATTTGTCAGACAGTTTTTTCACCTTACAAAGTTGATAAAGGCTACATAATAGGTCAATTGAAAAGGGGACTTGAGCCGCTTCGCACACATGATATAATTCAACAATAATTGAAACAGCTTTAGGGTGAAGCTGAGATAGTGGGACCCGATAATGTGAGAGTAAGTCTAGAACATGCTAAGGTAAGGGAAAAACAATTCCAAACTTTAGTTAATCTAAGCCAGAAGGAGGGGTGCGAACACTTTCAGAAGGCTCAGGGGCCCTAAGCTCATATGAAGATTTAAAAAAAAAGAAAAAGAAAATTATCCTTAATATTTTCCAAGTACTAATCAGAAAGAATACTACTTATGGTAGAAGAACCAGTGGGATGGTTGGAATCCTTCCCGGAATCGACATTGTCTACAGGAACATCTTTAACTGAATGTTCTGCAATATTAGAGGTAGACATTGAAGCAGTGGGAACTCCTAAGATCCAAATGAAAACTATCAATCGGAAGTTACAGAAGGCAAAAATAGTATATCCTGGCAAAAATTGAAGAAGAAACACATAGCATACGCAGAATAAAAGCAAAGAAGAAGGAATCCAATCAGAAAATCCCTACACTAATGTTCAAAAGCAAAGCTACTGTAATAGAGATGATGCACAAGCACACAAGTATAAGAATCTCCCTACAGAGAAGGAAGATTAGGAAAAGGAAAACTTACGGTTTGAGGAAGAATGGCGAAGAACATGAGAAATAAAGGAGATAGGAAGAAGATGAAGAATGCAAATGGGTTAAGGAATATATTCACAAAACTAAAAAGGTAGGAGAAGTCAAATCGGACAAGAAAAATAATAATGAATGTCTATAAAAAATCACCTTACCCTTTTAGGAATGCGAAAAGCCAATGGAATGTAGGTAGATACAATACACTGAATAGTGTCAGAATTAAATCACAAAAATTGAAGCACTTATGCAGGAGATGGAATTTTGGAACAATACAACGAATAAAAAGGAGGAAATATCGGTTCAATGAGGCAAAATCTCAAATAGCCAAGTTAGTTACAAGTATAGCGGATAAAGAGAAAATTTAAATTCAAAATTCAAAATCAAAAACGCAAACACCATTGCATTAGTAGCCAAGAAGCGAGTAAAAATCGCGAAGACAATCTTAATTATATTGAAGGCGAACATGTTGTTACAACTTCAGGACTTCACGAAAAAACAGTTCACAAATATACTACAAAAAAATCATCGCTTCGTGTTTACTAATATTCATGGTTATGGGGGCTTATGGTGTATATCTAGCCCATAAGTTGGAGGCTACTGACCTTTAGACCCAGCCCAATATTTGACCATGACTAAATAAAGAAGGAATGCACAATGATTCGGCCCAACTTCCACATCACTAACGAACCGAGAAATGTGGAGGTTTATCTGAAAGACTCGGCCAAAAACCGATAAAGGCAAAACCACGTTTGAGCATTTAACCACGAACCAAGATTGTAGGAATCATGATGCAACCCACAATCTCAGACACTAACAATACGGAACCACGATTATGGACATCTATAAATACCAGGAGAGCAACACTAAATAAGGTAAGTGGGACTAAACTGGGAAATTCTAGTTCTTTGTGGAAAAGACTGACTTGATCGTCAAAGTGTTTTCCCCGGAATCACTTTCGGGATCTGTTTTGCAGGAGGGAATACTTCACAGTGAACAACGGGTGTTTTAGTTTTCAGATTACCACATCATAAGCTAGTTTCAAAATACATATAGTGTTTCAATAGTACAAATTCATGACGTAATTTAGTAAAATACATGGCGTGATATATCGATTCACAAAAACAATAAGCATGGGGAAACATCATATAAATGGGAAATTGATGAAATACCGTACTTATAATGAAATGAAAAAACAATTTAATGCAGCAATATATCAATGTAAATCACATGTACAAACAGACAAAAAATTACCAATACAAATGCATGACGTAATTTAGTAAAATATATGGCGTGATATAGCGATTCACAAAAATAATTAGCAGGGGGAATCTATGCTCTATATATACTAAAAGAGCAACTCTTTAGATAAGTGACAGCCCCAAAATTTGACACATAAGCTATCCACATAAACTTTCACAATTTTGACAAGTGTCATCTCCTAAACTAGGCATATCAACTAGCCAAAAAAATATTTTCAAATTTAATTCATCTCTTTGCTACAAAGCAATATTTTTGCCGAATTAGGATTATAAAAGACTTAAAATGCATTAATCAAAATATCATTTCCTTGATCTGCTCATTTGATGTATATCTCTTTATTAGAATGGCCCAGCTTTTCCAATTGATTTGCAACATTTAGTATGATGCTATATCCATATTCTAAAACCTAAACAAGGAGTCTACAATTAATGTGGATTGTTTCCCTCTCCTTTCTTTTTCTTTCATTCTTCTCATTTCTTTTTCTTTCATTCTTCTCCTTTTCTTTCATTTTTTCCTTTCCTTTCATTTTTTCCTTCTCCTTTCTAGAGAATTCTACTGCTTACACAAATGATGTTGCTCTGAATATATGATGCATGCATGTTTATCGCTATGTTTTATATCTTTATGCACATCGTTTGGTTTTCTATCTAATGATTTGTATTGAACATTTGTAAATGTGCTCTTAATCCAAGTAACATTTTTCCAATTACTACTGTATTTGACATTTGCAAAAGTATTTGATCGTATCCCTTCACAATCCATATCCTGCATAAAGCAACAAATATCAGATCTTGCATAAAGCAATATTTTTCAATCACTTTCATGCATAAAGCTGTTTTCTATAAGGGTTCTTAATCGCTATTTTATTTGTTGTTTTGGATGCCAATTTCCCTACTCCTTCTCAGGTGGCTTTAGAATTTTTTAAAAATACATTCTTTGGTTGTATTCTTTGGGGGGAAATCATTTTTAAAAACTAATAATCATAAAATATTTTAATCCATAATGATTAATAAAAATTTATGTGATATATAAAATTTAAAAAGCACAAGATTGTTTATATTTATTGGTTTTTGAACTATTACACGGTTTAATTAATTTTATTTAATTAAGTTGTTTTACAAGATGTGTACATATTGTAATTTCTATTGTATTGTTATTATTTTCTATTTTGTGATTGAATTAAATAATTTGAATTAAATAATTTGAATTAAACATACAATTCTTATAATTTTACAATATTTTAAAATATTTTAAAAAGTATTGAAATTGACATTTATATAAAATACGAGAGAATACTCCTTTTAAATAAATTATAGAGTGGACTATTTGATCAAATACATTGTAACAAATGAAAAATGATATTGTAGTAGTAACTGAAAAATTATGGTGGATATAATCTATTTTCTCTCATATTTCCTTAGGTACGGTTCTTTTCAAATTCATACATTGATGAACAATGATATCTAACAGTCATTTTGACTTTTCCTTTTTTAAAAACCATCCATTCTTTATATATATTTCCTTTTTACTGAAATATTTCTATTTTCTAATGTTAATTATCTCTCAACTTTCCGTCATTTATTGAAACATAATCTAATAGATTTATTATTTTAATTAATAATATAATAAACATTTTAAATTAAAAAATATCAATTAGTTAATAAATAATTATTTATTTGAATAAATGAAATATATAGAATAGTTTATAAATTTAGAATTTATTTTTTTTCTCCTGACATATGATCTCTCATTAATTTATGAACTACCCACCATATATTTTCACTTATACGTTGTATTACTTAATTAAACACTAAACTTTTAAATTTAGTTAACATATTTTTAAAATTAGATTTAGTTTTATTAATGGCAAAATTTTGGAAAAGACCGTCTTTCCATAAATGGAGAGATGATGTTGAATTAGAATTATAGAAAGGTAAAAAGTTTTAGTTGCAATATTAAAATTTTACTTTACAATGTGCAGTAGTTATAAGTTTATGACCCGATTAATGCAACCCAAAATTTTTTCCTTTATTTCTTCTAATTTGCAGTTTAAACCTTGATTTTTCCGTAACTTATGAAAATACCATCTTTCAAGAGACGGACTCTTTATTAATATGTCTTATGTTATTTTATCCCAAACATCACATAATAGCAATTGTTTACTTTGTTCTGTCAACTGGGGATATTGAAGTCATTTTGACTAATCTAAATTCATGTTGTCTAAAAATAACATATTAATATTATAATATATTACTGATTTTTAATTCTTTACTATATATAATCAATCATAATTTGTCAAAATATTTAAAACCATAAATATCTCATAAATCCAAATAAACATAATATCTGAAATAACAAAAGGTTTAATTTTTTTTATAATGATAGAAAACTTTTGATAAAAATATGAATACATATTATTTATTTGTTATATATGACAAAGTCTTGTTTTAAATCGGTCAACTGTTAAGTGAGGACATTTTATATTAGTGAGACTAATTAGTTCATTTGCTATTTACTTTTATTTATTACAATGAGATACATATAATTGCGATAACATTTTAAAATTAATTCAACATATAAATAATGACTTTTTAAAATTTTGAGTGAAATATTATTATAAAAATCAGTTTAAAATTGTATTCAATATTTAACGATTTCTAACTAAATTAATTATTTCACTTCATAACTCATATAGTTTTTCCGATGACTAAACTTTAAAATTTTAAGTAAACTTTGTTTTCAATTTAAATGTAAGACACGAAATATACATCTTAATATTTTAATTAATATCGCGCAATGCGTGATGATACTCCGCTAGTTTATATCTATATAACTAGAGTCTGTCTCTTGAAAAACGGTATTTCCATAAATTATGAAATTACCAAGATTTAAACTGTAAATTAGAAGAAATCATGATAACATTTTGGGGTTGCATTAATCGGGCATAAACTTATAACTATTGCATGTTGTATAATAATTTTTTTCTATTGCAATGGAAATCTTTTACCTTTTTGTACTTCTAATTCAACCCGTCTTGTCATATGTCTATGGAAATACGGTCTTTTCCAAAACTTTGCCTTATAAATAAGAATATTTTTTCTATTTTACTGTAAAAGACACAAATTTATAACTTTAATTAATTCATTATTAATTCATTATTAATAGATCATATTCTTAATACTGAATATATTTTTAATAAAGTAAAGTATTTCTATACAATAGTTAATATTTTCTATATAAAACACATATACTCTCTCCGTCCCAAATTAAACTACATGAAATCTTTTTCACGATTCTCCGTTAATATGTTTAACCACACACAATATGGACAAATAAAATATTGATATTTAGAAACTATTTATTACGATGAATTCAACAATATCACATATGATAGTATTATTGTTTATATATCTATCAAATATGTAGTCAAAATTTGAAAGTATTGACTGTCAAATAGTAAGTGTGCAATTTAAATTGGGACAGATGGAGCATATATTTTTTGTTTAAATATAAAATAAATAATTATTATGTATCAACAAATATCAAGATAACTTCTTTAAAATTAGATATATATTATCATATTAATAAATATATTAATTTGTTTTGAATGCATTGTGTGTAATTTTATATAATTTTTTTATCACTTATTCAAATTTTAAATTATATTATATTTATCATTTTCTATCATAAATCCGTGCATGTATTATTTAGTTTCATATAAAATGGGAAATTGATGAAATACCGTACTTATAATGAAAAGAAAAATCAATTTAATGCAGCAATATATCAATGTAAATTACATGTACAAACAGACAGAAAACGACTGAACAAAAACACCCGCTTGATTCCGTCATGCTAAAAAAAATCTCTCCGAGGACTTCGCATATAATTCCTCCTATACACCCAGTATACTGCAAACTGCAAACTGCAAACTGCAAACTGCAAACTGCAAACTGCAAACTGCTACTGTAAACTGCTATTACAAAGCTCCAAATTTGACAAAAGAATCAAATACAACAAAAATTTGATATGGTGTGTCCATCATCAGATAGCAGAAAGGCTTGCCCACTTCCCCAACTCATAGGGGTCAGCATAATAGTACAACTTGACTCT
>JAULKM010102248.1:0-25649 GCA_032355605.1 Rubia tinctorum | reverse complement strand
CCGTATGCATACAATGTTGATAATGATAACGTTGTTTCACTAAAGTGACATTTATAAATATTTTATCAAGACAAAGTATTGGGAAAACCCGTATTTATATAGATTAATGGAAAGATAAGGTTTAATTAAAATAATAGGAAGGTAAAATGTTTCATTTGCAATATTAAAATTTTATTATGCAACGTGTTGTAGTTATAATTTATAACCCGATTAATACAATTCAAACATTTTATCTTTTTTTAACGAATAAACTTTCATTACCTTAACCCATCAAAAAACCATATAGATTATTGCCTATACACCTATTACACTTCTCAATTACTTTCTATAATAAGTTTTGAAAATTTTGTGTTCATTTCTTCTAATTTGCAGTTTAAACATGGGCTTTTTCATAGTTTATGGAAAAATCATCTTTCAAGAGACGGACACTTTTATCAATAATTAATAATATTTAAATTCATGTCCATGTAAACCATGGGTGTTATCTTGTATCGTTCCATTGTTGGTAGTTGTTCCTTAATTAATTTTTTTTTATCAAATTGATGGTGTGACACTTAAAAAGTGCTCTACTACCATTGTGGAAGCTTAGTAAGTTATGTTTGACATTGGAAATCAAAGTGTCTCTCATTTGACTAAGAGTAAGTCCAACAGTTTCTCTATAATAGGGATTTTCATTGATTATAGGGATTCCATATGGTTTTTTACCTCCAACAGTTTCTCTGTCTCATTCCTTGATGAGAGAGAAGATTTCCTTCCCTATATTTGTAGAAAGAGAAAAAATATTAGGGAATGGAAATTTAATGCAATTTCAATTGAATGCATCAAATAATAACATATTATTCAATTTTATATTAAAATTTTAATTTTCATATTTCCCTCATTCCTCCATTCCTACTAAAAAATATATTCGACTTCCAACAAAATTTTGTTTAGAGAAAATTACTACAATGTCAAACTCATGTGGGATGCTTATTTATATTTTTTGTAGGATTTTGTCAATAATGATTTGTTTTGAAAATTGGAATTAATCTTTTTGGTATATAGTTTATATGTTTTTGATTTTTATGGATATTGTTAATCCCTCTGTCCCAATTCAACCTGCACACTTTGACTTTCATCAGTTGACTCAAAAAATATTTGATCATTAATATCTTTTATTAAGGATAATTAAAACTTGTAAAAAGCTGATATTATGAAAATATATGTTATAACGAATTTAACAAGGTATCACTCAATAATATTTATACCTATACACCTATTCAATTTTGGGGTCAAAGTTAAGAAATTTTGACTAAATAAATAGTTAAATTGCAACTTGAATTTGGACAGATGGAGTAATACAACCCTATATAGTTGTGAAAGTGTCAATATCAATTTTTGAAAGTAAAAAAATAATTTTAAGTATTTAATAAAAGTATCAATATCAACTTCCGGTGTTGACCTTGACATAAGCGTCGTTGACCGCATTTAAAATGATAAAAATGTCCCTCAACCGAAATATGAAATTCTAAGAACTATTTTACCATTTTACGACCACTGAGCTGCTTTGCCATCATCGTTGCTCCGCCCAAAACCTTAGCCTAAACAAGCCACTAGCACCACCACCACAAACCACCACCACTCACCCAAACTCGCCCCACCAACGCCGTAAACCACCTCTTCTCAAATCCCCTCCAACAACACCGTCGCAAATCCAAAGAAGAATGGGAAGAAGAAGGTGAGGATGAGGGTGGTTTGAAATAACGGAGAATTTGGTGAGGATGGGCGATAAGATATGGGTTTGTAAGCCCATGTCTTATCACTTCAGGGCCTGAGGCCCAACACTTGACCCAAAAAAGACCCATACACTTCAGTTATAAAATAAGAGAAAAAGTCATCAGAATGGTAGGTTTTGATTCAACCCCAATAACATTGTAGAACTACCTTCTTCATAACCATTTTCCAGATCTGACGTGGGCATCAGAACGGGTGAGGTCACACATCACCCCGCCTTGAGTAACCCGTGCTATTTTACAGGTGTTCATCGGACTGAAATTAACATCGAAATGAGGCCCAAACAGAGGTTGTATCAAAGCATCTCCGACATCTCTGACATCCCAACATAAGCAACTCTAGATCAATCCCATCACAAAATTTGGCATTAACATTGGCGCCGTCTGTGGGGATTCAACGTCAAGACCCCAACGCAGTTCTTGCAGCTACACTAAAAAAGCATGCACACAAACAGGTCAAACAAATATGATAAAATCTATTGCTGCTGTAGTAAACGAAAGAAAATATCAAAAAGCATACATCATACACATTCTCTTCCCATTTTTAGAGGGGAAGAACATACCCAGATTCAGTGCTCATCTATTTTTTGTGTTAAAAAAAGAAAAGGCCAAGAAGGAAGTAGTTGTCATCCCAATAACAGTCGTTTGGTGTTCACAGGGAGAGACGTTCACCACACCACTCCTTGTAAGCATAGTCGGGCGGTCACAACAATTTCGGTGAGCTCCCCCAAGTCACAAAGTCGCCGCACGACAGAGCACAAAGCTGGGTCTAACAATCTCTACCATGACACACTCATGGTATGAAGAAAAAGAAAAGAATGCAAAACAAGCTTGTGCAATGATGTCTGAACCGGAATTGAGAATTGACTCAGTGAGTCGAGAAGAAGAGCCTACTCAGCCAACTTAGCGAGTCAACCCAACTAGCTCAAAGAGTCAACCCGACTCAGCAATAGCTCAGCGGGTAACTGGGTCATATGAGTTGACCCACTTAACTCAGAAGCTTGATCGACATATGAGTTCACAACTTTCGTCGGATCCCAGCTTCATAGGCGGTAGGTTGAGGTCGTCGACAATTTCACACCATCTTCACCAGCGGGGTTGAGGTCGTCGACAATTTCACACCATCTTCTCCGGCGAGCCATCAGACCGATGTCAACACCGTGCACCAGGAAATCTGCCAAGAACCGGCAAGCCAGCAGATCGGCCGAAACGCACAACCATTCACCATCTTCATCTCCAAACTCGCGATGTCAACCCACTAGCACGCTACCACAAACCGATCCAAGTACGGTTGAAACACTCGATACATCAAATCCATAAACGATGTCGGTGCATTGGTTAGCCCGAAGGGCATCACGAAAAATTCAAAATGACTATATCTAGTGTTGAAACCAGTCTTGGGAATATCCTCGGCCTTGATACGTAGCTGGTAATACCCTTGACGCAAATCTAACTTTGAGAACACCATCGCTCCTTGTAGCTGGTCAAATAACTCGTCAATGAGGGGGAAGGGGTATCATTTTTAACTGTAAGGTTGTTTAGACCGCGATAATCAATGCATAATCTCATTGTCCCATTCTTCTTTTTAACGAACAACACGAGAGCTCCCCGAGGTGAGGTGCTTGTATGGATATAGCCTTGCGTTAGCAAGTCGTGTAGTTGTAACTTCAACTCCTTTAGTTCAGCTGGAGCAATTTTGTAAGGAGTGCGAGCATGAGGTGTGGCACTAGGTACCACATCGATCGTGAATTCCACTTCTCTATCAGGGGGTAGAGATGTCAATTCTTCAGGGAATACATCCAAAAAATCTTTAACAACGGGCACCTTCCCAACATGTGTTTTATCATTAGCCTTATTAATCATTACAACCAAATAACCCATGCCCCTTTTATTATTAGCTTCCTTTCCTTTAATCTTGATATTAATCCACTCGACGCTAGTCTCCCCGCAAGTTTCACTTATACTTTGGGTTTCCCAGGCTAGCACAATCTCAATGTTTTGGTTCTATAGTTAACGAAAGCCTAATACTTAGACATCCATTCTATCCCTAGTATGGTATCATAATCTCGTAATTCTAATGTTACGAGATCCGCGGAATAGTTCTTTCCTTGTATCTCTACATCACATCCTCGATAAACGACATCCGAAGGTAATAGCATGTTATTAGTGGGAGTACTAATTTCCAACACATAAGGCAATTTTTCTGCTTCTCTAACTCCATTACGCACAAAATGACAAGCTATATAGGAATGCGTAAAACCAGGATCAAACAAAACTTTAGCTAAGCGGTAAAATATGGGGATGGTACCTTTAATGAATCCAGTCGATAGCTCAGTCTCCCTTTGTCCGATTGCAAAGACACGAGTTGGTACTTTCGGCCTCCCTCCATCATTACCTGGTTTCTGAGGAGCCCTCATTCCCGAGTTAGTAGAAACTAAAGGTAATTTACGTTGCTTAAGACAATTGGCGAGCTAGTGGTCACTACTCCCACATCGCAAGCACTGGTTAAGCTTAAGTCGACAAACACCTTCTTTGTGATTGGGTTTCTTACAATAGTCACAAACAATCGTAGCTCCACAAAACTTGTTTTGGCTAGTCCCCATCGTTTTCCCACACAATTTTTAGCCTTCTGGATACTACCGGTCGGGCATAAGGTATCACTTATTCCTTCCTTATGGCGTCCTTGAAAGGTTGAGAGTTCTACTAGAGCCAATTCAATCCTCTGAGCCTTCTCTACTTCTATAGCGTAGCTTTCTAGGTCGCATGCTACCAAAGCGTTCTTAATTTCCACGTTAAGGCCTTAGATAAAACGTTTCTTCCTCTTTTCATCGGTATTGACCATCTCAAGGGCATACTTAGATAGCTTGGAAAACTTTGCTTCATGCTCCGCCACTGTTTTATTAGCCTGCTTGAGGTTGATGAAAGCATCTTAGGAGGGTTGAACTTCAGAAATCGCTTCAACGCCTGATCCTTACATAATCGCTCCAACGTCTGATTAGGTAAGAATCCCACAACTAAATGAATCAAATAGCAAACTAAAATCCAAATCAAAGGTGTCCAAGGTTAAAACCTTGATTAAACAAACGTCTAAAATATGTTTTTTAAAATAAAATAATGATTGATATCACACTTATTTGTTAAATTTTAGTATGAGGACCAAATTTAAACTTCTTTGGTCACGCGATAAGTTTAATCATCATGATCTCCAGGCTCTTCTTCTCATTCTCCATCCTCATCTCCTTCATACGGGTCCTCATCACTTCCTTCATTTGTTTCAAGTTACATTGGGTTAGGGGGTTCGATAATGTCCCTAAGTTCATCTACCGCCCCGAACAACTGGTGGGTGCAGTCTATGACCTTCTTCTTTAGGCTTTTCAGGTCCTCCTTAACCTTCTTCAACTCCTTGGTTAACATCTTAGACTTTTCTTCAGCTTTGAACTGCTCTCCAGTTTGGTCTTGAAGTTACATATCAAACGTAAACATTTGAGCCTTCAAGCATTGTACCTCATTTCTGAAGGTACTGTGCTCATTAATTATGTAGTTAACTACATAATTAGGGTAATGATCAACCTGACCATGGTTTGTCATTGCCGAGTTCCAAACCATCTAAGTTTCTCGAGGTCTCTCCTAAAGAAAACAACACGAAAACGATCGTCGTTAGGCGTCATAATTCCTACATCGTCCCAATAAACTGTCAGTGAGGTTTTAGGGAGTTATCCTAAGTATTTTATGAGAGTGTTTTATGTTCCCTAGGTTCCAGAATCTACAATCTGATACCATTTATAACGCCCTGCCCAAAATTGCAGGGGGCATATATTAGAGTGATAAAATCTTAACAATTATTCTGGTCTACAGCGGAAGCGGGAAAATTTAAACGATAAATGCTAATTGCAAAATTAAAAAATGTGTCGTCAAACGAAATAAATGAAACTAAGGGTGTAGGGTTGCAGGATTCCTCCAATTTTTATTCGTCACACTTGTACCTTACCTAGCGTTTTAATCAAAAAAATTAAAAGAGAGGGGTGAGCTTTCGCCCTTGAGGGTTCCAAGTTCGCAACCATTTTTCTTGATGCACTCAGGATGCTATGCATGCATGCATTTTAAAGAAAAATAATTGTATCCACTTGAAATATCAAGCGGGAAAGCATGCCACACATGATCAATCACAAGTAATATCACATTAAAATCATTTCTGGTGAAAAAACATTAGGCAGTATATCACTTAGCATAATAGTAACATCACATGGAAAATGATACATGTCAGGTTGGAGGTTATCAAGGCATTCTACTCATAGCCTTAGAACGGGATCCTAATAATCACTCCATGCTATGACGTACACGCCTACGGCCATCGGGCTAACAAGCAGACCAACGTCACTACTCACGGTAGGGTATATGTCGAGACAATCGACGGAACCTGGAGAAGCCTAACCAAGCGATATACACCCTCAGTTTCATTTAGTTTGTTTGAAGACATCTTTTTGGATTATGCAATTAGCATTTATCGTTTAAACTTTCCCGCTTACGTTGTGGATACAAATAATTGTTAAGAGTTTATCATTATAATAAATGTCCCCTGCAATTTTGGACGGGGGTATTACACAGTGCCTTACTATCAAACTCAATGAACGAACACGAAGAAAAGAGGAAGGAGAGGAGAGGAGGACATTCCCGAGTTCCCAGGCCAGTGCCAAAGCCCGATCCATTCCGTCCTGATTTAAACCAAATCGCGCATGTGGTCTTGAGTTGAGGTTTCCTAAACTACAAGTTGATATTCCTATTTTTTCATTCTAGCCTTTATGCAAGCGTATTTCCTTCCCATTTCCAATGTAGCATTTCTAACATATTACAAACCCAAAAATATTACTATTTAAGTAATCAATTTTGAGCCCTCATTTTTTATTCAACCGAACTGAATTTAACGTATGAGTATGCTATGATATAGTACTAGAGGAGACAAAACCAATGCTCCCTTAATCTGACGAAAGTGGTGGTTGGAGTTCACCAAAATCTTGCCTAGAGAATTCGGTTCTAACAATAATCATTTGTTTTGCTCTAGAATCGATTTAACTCACAAAGGTGTCTTTAGGAAGTCAAATTTACACCAACGCATAAAAGACATGTAGAATTTTCACCATCTAGAAGAAAGAAATTACACCAACTGCTAGAATTCGACTCAGCTTTTCTAGTCATACTCGATTGTCAGTAAAGGGGCAAAACAAAATAAAAAACTTGAAATCTATGTGATCAGATAGTTTTATGGTTTTCTATTGAGAACAAGGTCGATAATAAAATCAGATAATTTCATTACCTCTTTTTTGTTGTGATGTTCGACAGTGAGTCGAGCGAGGCTTTCGATTTTAGGGTTGTTCTTGGGACATTTGAAGATACAACCACTCATGTCCGGCCCATCTCATCATCAGATTCCATTTGTCCAATTAGGCTGCAAAATTGCATGAGAAATTACTACTACCTTTGACCGCGGGCAGGGTTTGTTGGCGTGTATGAGAGTAAAGAGTTGGATCCAAAATAAACCTAAACTCACCAAATTCATAAGCCCTCACTCTCCAATTATACTTTCTAATCTCCGAAGGACGCCACACAACACCAAAAAAAGAAGATGGCGGTGAGATTTTTATTAACCAAGGATTTGAAACCTAACCTAAACCAAACATGGGGTAAAAGTGCAAAAATAATATAAAATGGAGAAGGTATCATGTTAGAAAGATTAATAAGCCCGACCAAGGGCAGTGTAGGCTGTACGTTTGCACTAGGCCCATGTTTTAGAGGGACTCGAAATAAATTTTATACCTTTTATACGTTTTAAATTTCATTTTTACTTTCATTTTAATTTTAATTTTAGTGCTCAATCAGAATGTGTATTAACTTTGTCTACATATTTTCCACTGATTTAATTTTTTTGTCCTGAGTTAATAAGATTGTTATAATTCAGGAAAGTGATCAGGGAGATTTTAGTTTTTCAACTTGAAGCCGTTGAAATGATCTGGCAGTCAAGCAATAGAAACTATTACAGATTTAGACCAAGGGCAATGGTAGAAACCACTTGCAGTTTCTTACCAATTAAATATATTATTTCTCTCATTCTCTATCTTTCACCTCACCCTAAGAAACCATTTAAGAAACTATCAATTTTATTCTCCACAATTGTAAGAAATCACTTTATACTATTCATGTATCCCACTTGACTTTTTCTATCCTACTTACAATTTTTTACATTTAATTTAAATAAATTTGTCTAACCAAAATAAATTGAATATGAAATTGAATATTAAAATTTCATTTCATTTTTTTCAAAAAATATTAAATATTTTGTGAATATAAATTTTTCCAGATTTTGATTTTTTAAACCAATTTTAAAATAAAATTTAAAATTTTAGAATATTTGAAGAAAAAAATATAAATGAAGGTTGGGTCCCCAGCCGATTTCTTAACCGGTTTCTTACCAAGAAACCATGGGGCGGTTTGTTAATAAGAAACTGCCTTAAAAACTACCACTGTGGGTGTTTTCGATTTCTAGAGCGGTTTATTAAAATTAAGAAACTGTCATTGCCATGCTCTTAGTGAGTCGAGCTTCAAAAGCATGATGAAGGTGCGGTTATTCATCCAGTTAGGTAGTTATGAAGTTGAATTGTAATTTGGGGATAAATACCCAAATCATTCAGAGAATTTGGTTTTCACTTTTGTAATGATCAATTGGGGAGAAATCCTCAAGAACTCTAATCTATTCAATTCTATTCTTCCTCACCTAAAATTCGTTTCTCAACTTCAAGCTGCACTTTTACCATTTTAGTCTTTGATTTAGTGTTTCATTACAATTGGTATCAAAGCTGAACTATCCTCGAATTTAATTTCATGGTGGATGGAACGATAATAAGGTCGGTGGAAAATCAAGTGAAGGAATTGGAGTCAAAGATGACGAACATGTTTACGAAATTGAAGGAGTAAAACACAGAATTGAAGATGCACATGGATAGCTCGCTTAAAGGAATCAAAAGTGACTTTGTTGCTCAAACTCTCAGAGTTAGCCAAACGAGAATCTGAGATGAATCAACAAATCCAGTGTCTAATGCAGGGGTTACAGAATATAGTGAAGGAAAAGGAAGGAGAGATAAAGGTAGGAGACAACATTAAGTCAATGAAACCAAATCACGTTTTGCAAGTCGTCTCATGAGGTATCATCTGTACTTCCTATTGCAAAGTCTGAATTGCCTTCTCCTATATTGCATATTCCTCGTGTGATGATTTAGAATGATTCTTTTAAAGAAAATGCTTAGCATGTGATTGGTAGGTTTTCAGGAAATTTACAACCTAAGCTAGAATTTTTTATGTTCTCTAGCCTTAACCCTAAGAAATGACTTAATAAGTATGAGATTTTTTTAGATGTTTCCATATTAGAGATCCCGAGAAGGTGGAAACTGTTGAATTATATTTGGAGGGTAAAGCCGATATATGGTATAAATATGAAAGATACCATACTAATCTTAGTATATGAAAGAACTTCCATTATGATGTGTTAAGAAGGTTTGTTGAGTTTTGGATTTAAGATGAAAATGAAGTATATAATAAATTTTATCAGAGAGGGTCTACTAGAAATTATTATGAGGTTTTTGAGGAGCTTAAATTAGTAGTTTTGAGCAAGAATCCTTACTTGACCGATACTAACTTTGTGTCCAGTTTCATCAGTGGGTTAAGAGAGGAGTTAAAACCCATGATGAAGTTGTTTAATCAAGTGACATTGCACGAAACTATTAAGGTTGCTATTTTAAGGAATTGAACCTTGAAACTTTGCACAAGAGAACAAAGGGTGTTAGACATGGGAGTTTTGTTTTGGTTGGGGTGAAAAATGAAGGAATGATAACTGAGGGAATGAGATATTCTTGGAAGCCTAATTCAGGTGAAAAAAGGGTTATGTTTGAAAATTTTAAAAATATTACTTCCTAGGTTGATCACCTTTGTTATAAATTTGGGGAAATTTTGGCCATGTTCACATATATAAAGTCAAGTAGGTCCATGTTATTTTGAATATGGAAACCAAGGAAGAAGAGAACATTTGGGTGGCTGAATTTAATTGTGAGAAGTTCAAACAATAAGAAGAACCTGAACAGATCAATTAGAAGTCAGTGGAAAGTGCTGATAGGGCAAACACCATAACTTTGTATGGATTTATGGGATCACATAGGGTTAATATGCTACTTGATACGAGTAATAATGGCATTCTTCTGGATTACAAAGTTAACAACAAGGTGGGATTAAAAGAAGAGTATCCGAGACTGTTTGTAGTGACCATTGCTAACGACACTTAGGTGAAGGAACATACCATTTTTACTAATGTAGGATGGAGGGTACGAGACCACTATTTTACCTACAATATAAAGGCAGTGGATTTGTGAGGTTGAATATCATTTTAGGGGTCAACTGGAAGAGACATTAGTCCTATTAGCATTTAATTTTAGGACAAATGAAGTGACTAGTAGCAGTATGGGGTGTAGCTGGATGTTGCTGGGGAATTTTGATGACACCTTTTTGCATATGATAAGAGGGGTTGAAGCCAAGGAGTTAACTGGAATCAGAAAAATAAAAGCACTATATGATAGGTTGAACAATGAGGCACAATGAAAAAAAATTAGAAAGAAAGTTTGGAGGAGTGATTGACTGGACGGAAAAAGAAAATATCAAGGTTAATAATCACCATAAGCAGCAAGCAGATAACTTTTTGGATGCGGAGTTGGATGTAACCTTTATGAATAATCAGCAACATTTTGGGATGTTTACAGGTTAAGGAATCAGAGACAATTTAGATGCTGGAGCAGACAAAGACAATCAGACTATTGAGACTCCTGAAACAATTAAACATGTGATTAATGAATTCCAAGATATTTTTGTCATTCACACTAACTTATCTCCTATAAGAAAGTTTGACCACCAATTGTTTTTGAAACCAGATGCCTAACCCTTCAATGTTAAACCATAGAGATATGCACATGACTATAAAGACGAGATTGATAAACAAGTTGAAGAGTTGATTAGGAACAAGGTGGCACTACATTCATCACCAGTCATACTAGTTAAAAAGAAGGATCATAGTTGGAGGTTGTGTATTGATTATAGATAGTTGAATGACCTAACAATAAAAAATGGGTTACTTATTCCCTTTATAGATGAGCTCTTAGATGAATTTCATGGAGCTTCATTCTTTTGTAAATTGGATCTTAGGTCAGGATACCTCCATATAAGAGTCAATAAAGATGATGTACCTAAGACTGTTTTTTAGACACACCATGGTCATTTATAATTTCTTGTAATTCCATTTGGATTGACAAATGTCTCGGCCACATTTCAGGCTCGGATGAATCACGTTTTTCAGAATTTTTTGAGGAAATTTGTGCTAGTATTTTTTTATGATATACTTGTTTACAACCGAAACCTTGTTGATCATGCTAAGCATGATAAAATGGTGTTTCAAGTAATGAGGGAGAATAAATTATTTGTAAAGGCTTCCAAATGTGTTTTCACACAAAGAAGGGCTTGGGACATATCATTTTTTATCAGGGAGTAGAAATGGATGTTCAAAAGATTGAATGTATCACAGTGGCCAGTTCCAAATAATTTGAAAGAACTGAGGGGATTTTTGGGGCTCACGAGGTATTATTGTAAATCAATATAAGGGTATGGAATTCTATGCAAACCTCTCCATAACCTTTTGAAGAACGATGCTTTCAACTAGATTGATGAAGCTACTACAACTTTGAATCAGCTAAAAAGATTCATCACTATTGCACATGTCTTAAGAATGTCGGCTTTCACCAAATCCTTTGTGATTGAAACAAGCACAAGTGGAATAGGGATAGGGGAGATACTAATGTAGGAGAACGAGCACGTTGCATAGTTAAGCAAAGCCTTTTGCAAGAAAAAATTGGGACTTTGAACATACGAAAATGAGCTATTGGCCTTGGTATTAGCGGTGGATATATGGAGGCATTACTTGAGAGGGATCAAATTTATTATAAAGATAAATCATTAGATTCAAAATATTCATAATGTTTTGCAACATAAATGGTTGAAAAATCTGTTGAGTCTGAATTTCGAGATACAATACAGGTCAGGAAGCAGTAACATAGCTACCGATGCATTATCTCATAGAAGAATTACAGACGAGATAGTCACTATTGGAAAGGTAGTTTATATCAGAATCAAAGTTGATTGAGAAAAATGGAGACTCCTGATACATGGTTGCTAAAGGATACTACTATTGTATCTTGGGATGAAGCACCAGAAGGGGAAGTCAATGATTCAGAAGATCACTATATTTACCCGGTATCAAGGGCATTGGAACAATCTAGTTAGGGGGTTTCAAATATGTAGCAATTCCAGGAATCCATCTTACAACCTTACCACAGTAACACAAGACTGATTTTTAGTAAAGGAAAATTGTTTGGTTGAGGGACTTCAAAACCGTCAAGGTCATAGCTGGTTGGTTGAGAATGAAAAGGTTCATTTAAGAACTGGCATTACACCAGGGATAGGAATTGTACATGATCAACAACAATTGGAAAATTGGTGCTCTAAAGATCTTCCTATGAATTATGTGGGGTAGGTGAGTTCTACCTCATTTATTCCTTCGTGGATGCAACAACTGGAGGCAAGTTATAATCAAGATGAAGTGGCTCAATAATTGATTACCAAGGCTTTTATGGAATCAGGTAACAATGCTAAATTGAGTTTATTTTAGGGATATTGAAAACGGAAAATGTATATATGTGGGGAGCTCGAGTAATATTAGGGGAAAAATATTATCTACAATGCATGCTTCATCAATTGGGGTACACTCAGGACAAAATGCCACCATTATGAGGGTTTTATTAGTCTTTGTTACTTGTGCTAATGGAGGTGTTTTGTTGGGGGTGGGGCGGGTATTGGTATGAAAATCATACTCGACATGGGTAGTAGGTTGGTTGGGCATGGATATTAGTTCATACTCGCCCTATCCCCACCCCACCCCACCCCACTCCACTAAACCCTTTATATACCCGCTAATTTAATATAAAATAAATTATTATTTATTCATATTGCACATATCGTACCTATATATTTTCCTGTAAATACATTTATTATTTTAATATAAAAGTTACTATAAAAATGAAATTTAGCTATTTTTGGAAATATAAGTGGGATGAGTACAATGGGTATGAAGTGGGTAGGGAGACCTAAGTAAAAATAAAAATTTAGGTGTATGGGTATGGACGTACCATAATCTGTATCCGCCTCGCCTCATCACCATCCCTAATTATAGTAGGTAGGAAGAGTGGAGGTTCTCTTCTCTCTTCATTTATTTCTCTAGTTTTAGCCTTATAGCATTAAATCCAATTATTGCTTTGGATTTAATGTCTCTAGAGTAGTTATTATCTTGGGGTATTATTTGTATTAATGACTTGATTATGATTTTGTGAGATTTAAGATTATCCTACTTTCTATGTCCTATGAATATTTGTGTATGATTTGTATTTTTCATTCATGTATAATTTATGTCATGTTATGCCTTAAGATGCATCCATAATCCAATGCATAGTATAATATCATGCTAGGCTATGTAATGCTATCTTGGGAGTGTTAGATTAACGATCTCATAGGCTCGAGACACCGGAAGATGATTGAATTCATGTTTCCTTGCATGTTTGGTAGTGTGTTAGACACAAATCCCCCAATTCTCTGTTTAAAACACTAGCTATTCCCGGTACACAATCAGAGTGACACTCGATTGTGGGTTGTGTCAAACTAACTCTTGATTTCTAGTATCTCTGTTGACGACCCTAGACTTGCCACTATCTACTTTATTGTAGTTATCAGTGAGTATGGGAGAAACAAATACATATTTCTATCTTTGACACTTTGCACTCCACGGGTTAATTCTCCCACAAGTTAAAATAACCCCGAGGGATGTGGGTCAAATTTTGGTGTTGCTGCTGTGGATACTTGTTTTAGTTTGATTGTTAGTTTACATAACTAGTTGGTTGAAGTAGTGTTTTTTTTGCTTTTGTAGTGTTTGTTGGCTATTGTGTAGAGATCTTTATTAGCTTTACTTGTTTTCTCCTAACTTGTGTGCTAGTGTTTCTTTGTGGACTAGTATTTTATTGTTCCTAGATTATGGTTCATACCTGTACCACTAACCAATGAGCCTTACACTGCTTACCGAAAAACACTGGTAGACGACGAAGGAGAAGGATAAGGGTTAGTGAGGTAGTTCCACAAGAGCCAATTGTAGAGTTAGAGATTGAGATAGAGATTATGGACGAGGACAACAACACTTTTGATGGCTCCCAACTTTGAGAATCAACCTCTCTGTATTGTCATCCCGCCCCTTTGTGTTATGTTCAAGAAGAAGGAGAAGACTTCTTGTAGGTTTTAGGTTAGCAGTGTTTAGGCTTAGGGCTTATGTTTTTTGGGCTGATTTCTTAGTTAGTTTATGAATAGAAATAAAGAAATTAATGTGAATATTGAAGGATTTCTTTTAAAAAATTGATGAAGAAAAATTTTCATATAACAATTTGTATATCAAAGTAATTTAATATTAACGTATTTTAATTTTGTAGATTT
Organism: Rubia tinctorum; assembly: GCA_032355605.1. Taxonomy (NCBI): domain Eukaryota; kingdom Viridiplantae; phylum Streptophyta; class Magnoliopsida; order Gentianales; family Rubiaceae; genus Rubia; species Rubia tinctorum. Next base: position 11,265 of record JAULKM010102248.1, on the reverse strand, counting down.
GACTAAAATAAATATTATTACTTTATAATAAAATTTACAAAAGATTTGATGTCATAGTATTTTTATATAGCTACTATTTGTGATAATTTTTAAAATATTTTTCATATAATAATATGTAATACTTATAATGTTACATTTGAGATTTAGATTAGTTTAACTAAAATAATAAGGTATAAAATTGTCTCTATTTTTAGTAGTTGCACTTGAATAAATGTTACAAAAAATATTTTACGATATACATTTACTATAGAATATGAATATGTAATAATATTCTCTAAAAAGAAATGAAATGTAAGAAGAATTTTTTGAATTTATCCTCAAATAAAGACTCAGCCGTCTATTATTTGAAATCAAACCTTCTCATTATTGTTTTTACACAGAAAGTCAAGTAATGGTTGACTGGTGATTAGTTTATGCCAAACCTTTTCATTAAATGTTTATATATGGAAATTCAAATAAGAATTAGTATTTATATATAGAAAGTCAAGTAACGGTTGACCGTTGATTAGTTAAGGTTAAACATTTTCATTAGTGTTTATGTATGGAAAGTTAAATAGGGGTTAATTTAAGCTTAAATCTTGATTATTACTTGTATTTATATAAGATAAGTCAAGTAAGGATTGACCGTTCATTAGTTAAAGTCTAACATTTTCATTATTGTTTATGTGTGGATAGACAAGTAAGGGTTGACCGTCGATTAGGTAAGTTCTAACTATATAATTATTGTTTATGCATGGAATGTTAAGTAAGAATTGACCGTTGATTAGTTAAGTTATAACCAATTGATTAGTGTTTATGTATGGAATGTCAAGTAAGGGTTTACCATTGATTAGTTAAGTTCTAACCATTTCATTAGTGTCTAATTATGTATGGAAAGTCAAATAAGTGTTAATTGTTGATTCCTCAAGCTCAAACCTTTTCATTACTGTTTATGTATGAAAAGTCAAGTATGGGTTGATCATTGATTAGTTAAGGTCTAACATTTTCATTATTGTTTATGTATGGAATGTCAAGTAAATGTTGATCGTTGATTCCTCATGACCAAACCTTTTTTTATTAGTGTTTATGTATGGAAAATCAAATAATGGTTTACCGTTGATTAATTAAGGTCAAACCTAGTTATTACAGTTTATTTATTTAAATTTAAGTAAGAGTCAATCGTTGATTATTCAAGATCAAACTTTTTCATTAGTGTTTATATATGGAAGTCAAATAAGGGTTGATTGTTGATTAATTAAGGTCAAGCCTTAGTTATTAGTATTTATTTAAGTAACGTTAGCTAAATGTCAATCGTTGATCAGTCAAGATCAAACTTTTTCATTAGTGTTTATGTATGGAGAGTCAAACAAGAGTTGAACATTAATCAGTCAAGGACAAACCATAGTTATTAGTGTTTATGTATGAAAGGTCAAATAAGGGTTGACCGTTGATTAGTTAAAGTAAAATCATTTTATTTTTGTTTATATATGGAAAGTCAAATAAGGGTTGACCGTTGATTAATTATTTTATATAATTATAAATAAGTAGTATATAAAATTTTATTTTGTGAAAAAATTAATTTTATTCATTGATATTCGAATTTGGTCATATATACTCGAACTCTATATTTAATTTATTTCATTCGAAAATATAAATATAAAGTCATAGTTAAAAGTATAGTTATAAAATCTTTTTAAAAACTCAAAAGAAATGGAGTAGCGTAAAAAATTGCAAATTTATATATTAGTTTTTTAAAAAATAAATTATATTAATAATATATATTCACTTATTTTGAATCGTGAATCACAAGGGTGTATCTAGTTATTCATATACTAATTAATATAATAATATTATTAATAATAAAATACAAAGGGTGAATGTGAATTTGCGAATGTATAAGTTTAATTTTTAATTTTTAATTTTTAATTTAGAATATTGAATATTATTTTTATGTTGCTTATATATATTATTTGAAAATGTGGAAGGCTAATTGAAGAAATCGGATTTGACTGTGGGCGATTTTCACAAAGTGGAGGTGCAAATTGCTGAAAACATGAAGAAAGGCCGTGGCAAGCCAAAAACAAAAGTGGTCACGCCGACGATGAGGAGAAGCAGTGCGATACAAGACACTATTACTAGTGGAGGAATTGGGCGAAAGCAATCTGGAGCTAAGATGATGGCTGGTGACACATTCAAGTGGAGCTAGGAGCTACAAGCCAAAAGGATGAAGGAACTGATGTGGTGGCTGTATTGGAAGCTATGGAGAAGAAACAGACTCAGGAGAAGGTAACTTTGAATGATGATTTGAATACTGTAAAAAAACCTAAAAATAGGTTATAAGTAGATGTGATTAAGGGGAACGGGGTTCAAGCGAATGGAATGAAATTTGAATTCAAAGCTCCTATGGTAGTTAATGGTGAAATATAAGTTGAGATTGAAGAGGATAATGTTAAAACTGAATTGAAATTCTTAGAGAACTCTTTGATCATGTATGTAAAGGTTGGAGAACTTACTATGTCTGATGTGAAGAATTTTATGATGAAGTACTGGTCGTTTGCAGCATTACCTGATTTGTTTTAAAATGATGAGGGATATTTTTTGATGAAGTTTGAGGATAGTACAGATAGGGATTCAGTGATGAGCAATGGGCTTTACATTATATACAATATGTCTATGTTTTTGCATCACTGGAAACCTAATTTTGAATTGAGGAAAAATATGATTAAAACCCTGCCAATTTGGATAAAAATACCAATCTGCCTTTGCATCTTTGGAGTGCTTCAAGCCTGGGAAAAATTAGGAGTGTATTGGGGAATCATATGGTTACATATGAATGCACGACTAGTAAACTAAGAGTTTCCTATGCTAGGATCTTGGTTGAAGTGGATATTACACAGAAATCAAAAGATGTTGTCAGTATTAAAGACCTAAATAGGAGAATATCCAGAAAAAATGGAGTATGAATGAAGAACTCCTTATTGTGAGCATTGCTAGGAAGGAGGGCATATGTGCAGGGAGCAGGATAAACAGAAGAAAACAGTGAAAAATGGGTTCTAAAGTATGATGTTGGAAAAGATAATGTTGTGGAGAAGAAGAATGAGGAGAAGGAGACTGTAATAACCATTGAAACTGAAAAGAAAGATGGAAGTCCTGGTAGCTCTGGTACTGATAAGTCTGAGGAGATAACAATCAGGACAAATAAGGAAAAGCAAGTGGAAATGGAAAATGGAATGCAGGAGAGGAAAAGAGATAAATATCAGTGGAACAAACCTTTGCATCTGCAGATTTGGGATGATATTGAAAATTTGCATAGGTTTGTCCCATGATTATATCATGGAATGTGAGGGGGCTTAGTAATCCAGTAAAGAACAATGAGATTAGCTCCCGTCTCATAGCTATGAAAGTCATTATTGTTGTGATTATAGAAACAAAAGTAAAAAAGGAGAAGGCAGAACAGGTGAGGAAAAGGTTTGGCTGCAAATGGAGGTTTGTAGACAACAACACTGATCCCTTTAATGGTAGAATATGGATACTCTGGGACTGGAATAAAGTGCAGATTAAAATGATTTGCAGTTCTAAATAGTATATACATTGTGATATTCTGAACTTGAAGGGTGATAAACTGATCAGCTTAACAGCTATATATGCAGATAATTTGCTCAGTCAAATAAATAAATTATGGAAGGAAATTGAAGGGCTTACAAACTAGGTTGATGGACCGTGAATACTTATGGGGGACTTTAACAATTTGCTCAAAATCAATGACAGGATTGGAGGTAATGAGGTAGTCAGGAGTGAGTATATTGATCTGGAGGAAATGATGTCTAATTCTGAACTATTTTAATGTGACATGCTGGGAGATTATTATACATGGAGTAACAAACATAAGTATGGAGTAATCTATTCTAGAATTGATAAAGTGTTGGCTTATATGGAGTGGTTTCAGCAATTTTCAAATGTTGTTATCAAAGTGGAGGGAGTAGGGGTCTCTGATCACTTTCTGTTAAGTATTGGTATACTTGAAGAAAAAAAGAGGAAAATGTTTAAGTTCTTGAATTGTAAGATGGAAAAGGAGGTCATTCAAGAGGTCATCAGAAGTAACTGGGAGGTGCCTATTAGGGGAGAATCAATATATATTGTGTGAAGAAAGTTGATAAGGCTGTAAAAGGAGTTGAGGAGAAACATGAGTTATGTGAATGGAGTTAAAGAGAAATTGATGAAAGCTAGGGAAGAATTGTTTAATACATAGAAGGATCTGACCAGCTCCGAAATTGATGTCCATAAGGTGGAGAAGGTAATTACATGCACACATGAAGTCCTTAAATGGAATGAGATGGATGAACAGATTGCAAGGCAGAAAGCAAAAATAGATTGGCTAAGACTTGGTGATGTATATAACTCCTATTTCCATGCCAAGGTCAGAGCTAAGAACAATCATGGTGGAATCAGAAAATTGGAAGATGAAAATTGAAATCTAATTTATAAGCAGTTGGAAATTTCTAAGGAAATAGTCTGGTTCCATGAAAAACTGGTTAGAACAAAGGCAGGGAAGCTTGATGGAGTGGATATAAGGGTGTTGAGAAAAGGCAGAACTCTTTATGCTGAAGCAAGACAGAGGCTTTTGAAAGGATTAACTGAGCACGAGAATTGGAGTGATGTGAAGAGCATAGGATATCTGAAAGCACCAGGTATGGATGACTTTAACAACTTTAAAAGCAATTGGCAGATTATGAAACATGATATTGTGTGTACTGTAGTTACATTGATACCTAAAAAAGTTGATGCTAGGAAGATATCTGATTACAAGCCTATATCTTGCTGCACCACTTTGTATAAGGTTATCTCAAATATACTAATTACTAGACTGAGTATACTAATGAAGGAATTAGTTGATGAATCATAGGCTGCTCTTGTTCCTGGAAGAGATATACATGATCATATTCTATTAGCATATGAATTGATCAGGGGTTATACAAGGAAGGGAGGCCCACCAAAATGCATGTTACAGCTTGATTTGTAGAAAGCTTATGATACTGTTGACTAGACAACTCTTAAGCAAATTCTAAAAGAACTTGGTTTGCCAAGTAAATTTGTGGATTGGGTTATGAAGTGCGCTAGCACAGTGTCATTTAGATACATGCTAAGTGGAGAACCATCAAGAATTCTAGAAGCAAAGAGAGGGATTAGGCAAGAGGATCCTATATCACCATTACTTTTTGTTCTAGTTATGTAGTACTTGTACATATGTTTGCAAGAGTTGAAAAAAATGAGAAATTTATATTCCATGACAAATGTGATAAGTTGAGTATCATAAATATAAGCTTTGCTGATAATCTTATGTTGTTTGCAAGAGAAGAGAAAATGACAGTAGTAGAATTGACGAAAGCTTTCTTGAAAGTTACTTAAGTCTACATGATTAGATGTAAATCAGGAAAAACGCAAAGCATATTATGGTGGACTGGATGAAGAACAGAAAAAGGAAATTCAAGAAATCACATGTTGTTGTGAAGGAGAGTTTTCATTCAGGTATCTAGGAGTGCCTATGACTACAAGAAGATTATCTCTGAATATGTATCATCATTTAATTGACAAGATGATTGGGATGATCCAACACGGGAGTTCTAGGATGCTAAGTTATGCTGGCAGGGTTCAACTTATAAAAACTATTCTCTTTGCCATTGCTAACTGCTGGATGCAGTGCCTGCATCTTCCAAGGAAAGTAATTAAACACATAGAAGATGTATGCATGTATTTTTTTGGAGTGGGAAGGAAAACATTACCAATAAAGCACTTGTGGCATGGGATAAAGTTTGCAGGCTAAGTAGAGAAGGAGGTCTGAATCTTATGTCATTAGCAGAGTGAAACGAAGCAAACCTGGCCAAACTGTTATGTAATTTGAGTTGTAAGGCAAATAAAGTTTGGGTGAAATGGATTCATGAATATTATATGAAGGAGAATGATTTGCAAACAGTAAGAATTTCAGGATATTGTTCTTGGATTCTAAAAGGATTGTTCAAAGGCAGGGATACCATACTGCAGATGTAAGCCTGGAGGAAAATGATAGCTAATCAGGGAGTAAAATTCAAAGTGGGGAAGTTTTATAAAGAAATGAGAGGTGAGCAGGAGCTGATGAACTGGAGAAGACTCTTCCGTGGAAACCATGAAAGACCTAGAGAACAATTCATTGTTTGAATGGGATGGTAGCACAAATTGTCCACCAAAGACACACTTCCAAAATTTGTAACATAAACTGATGGAAAATGTGTGCTTTGTGGAGATGATGAAAGTATGGAACATCATTTCTTTGAATACTCAGAAACAAAAGAGATATGGAGAAAAGTTTTGGCATGGATGGGAATGGAGAGAGAACTAGGGGGATGGAACATGGAGAAGAGTTGGATGCTGAGGCAAAGCAAAGGCAGAAGCTGGAGGAATTAAGTTGTAAAAACAGCTTTTTCAGAAACTGTTTATGGTATATGGCTAGATGGAAATAGAAAGGTGGATATTTTAAATAGCATAATTGATTGTATAGTGTATAGATTATGGAAGGTACCAAATCTTAGAGAAAAATGTGCTAAGTGGATGCTAAAAACCGTATAGGGGAATGATAGGAGGATGGAAAGCTAGATCTTGGATCATTTTGTACTTGCATTGTTTTGGTGAGAAGTTATACTTGTTTCCAAAAAAAGTGGAAGGCTTAAAATATTACTATATTAGAAAATGGGTCTAAGTAGGAATATGGCATATGTTTGCGAGAGGGACGTACAACATCGGTTCCAAAGACAACCGATGTCGGTACGCGAGAAAGGCATGTGATGTCGGTCATTCATGTTTCCTAGAGAGTCGTGTGACGTCGGTCATAAAAACAATCAACGTTAGTAAGAAAGAAAGGCGGAACATCGGTCATTTCATGTCTGCGAGAGGGTCATGCGACGTTGGTCACAAAAACAATTGGTGTCGATAAGTGAGAAAGGTGTACGACGTCGGTTATTCATGTCTGCGAGAGGGACATGCAACTTCGAGCACAAAAACAACCGACGTCAGCAAGCGAAAAAGGTGTGCGGCATCGGTCATTTCATGTCTTCAAGAGGGTCATGCAATGTCGATCACAAAAAACAATCGACGTCGGTAAAGAATAAAGGCACGCGACATCGGTCATTCATGTCTGCGAGAGGGACGTGCAACACCAGTTCCAAAGACAACCGATGTCGATAAGCAAGAAACGCGTGCGATGTCGGTCATTTTAGACTTTTTTACCTCAATTTTTTTTAAACCAAGGTAAAAAGAGTACTTTTTACCTCTTTTTTTAACCGAAGTAAATAATACTGTTTACTTCATTTCTTAAAATAACTGAGGTAAAAAGGGGGAAGTAATAGGTAATTTTTCCTGTACTGAATGTCTAAACTTAGACCCCTAAATCAAGCCGCTCCGACAAAATCAGAGGATCTTCGCCTAAGACAAACATAATGCCATAGAAAATGAAGTCAACACCCTTGTACAAGTGGGCTACTGCGAGAAGTACTATGTCCAACTTGGTTGGCCAATCTAGTTATGGTAAGGAAAGCGGATGCAGGATATAAAATCAACATTGATTACACAGATCTAAAAAAACATTGCCCAAAAGACTGCTACCCCCTATCGAAGATCGACCGTATTAGAAGCAATATCGGGATATAAGGCCATGGCCTTCGACATTTATAAAAAAATACTCTTAGACTCGGATGATCCTGGAGAATATAGAAAAAACAACATTCATAACAAGTTTCAGACCATTTTGCTACATTAAAATGCTCTTCGCACCAAAGAATGCTGGAGTCACTTATCAGTGTACAACTGAAAAGGCGTTCTCCCACTAAGTAGGTCGCCATATCGAGATCTATGTAGATGACATGGTCATTACTAACAGGACTCTCGCGCATTCCCACAAGTTCTGTTTGACCACTAATACCTAATGATTGACTTCAAGTAATCGAAGGCTAGCCTTTAGTTGTAATAATTAAATGAATATTCTCAAATAAAAAGTTAAAAAATATATTTATCCACTTTCAATAAATCTGAATCCTTATTAGCTTTGTATTCAATCTCAGTTGTTAAATTCTCTTAATATATAAAGGATATGTAACCCTACTTTCTCCTAACTCCACACTTCTCTCCGGCTTAAACCCTCATTTCTCCCTCCCACAATTAATCGAAAGGCACCGCCAGCAAGCTCTTCAATGCCGCTCTAACAGCCTTTGCCATTGTCGGCATCCACCGCTCTTGCCACTAGATGCTTCCCATTGTTAGATCCATAAGTACTCTCGTTGAAGTAGAAGAACTATAGTAGTCGATGGTCAAATTTGTAGATCTAGCGAGATCTGTTCCGCAACCGTCATCGCATTGTTAGCGAGATGCACGGCTGAAGGTGCCTCCATTGGGTCACCCAATATAAATCCAACATCGGCTAGCTCTCACCATCGAGAGTATCAAATCCACATCGTCAACGTTTGTATAGGTTTGAAGAAGTCCAACATCTCCTTGATTTTTTTCCAGTTTCTTGGGCTGTATCTCTTTAATTTTTAGCTAATTGGTGGCATTAAATTAGGTTTTTTTGGATTTATTTGAATGTGTTGTTCTTGGGATATCAAACTATTTTTGAAATATAGTTGTTATTTTTTCTAGGATTTTAGCCTTGTATTATGTTTATTAGCATTATAATCATGTATTTGTAGTTTTGTATGCAAGCTAATTTTGCGAATCTTGGTTTACATGAACAACCAAAACCAGAGCCGAAACCATCTATGTTTTTTAAAATGTAATATTGATGGATCTGACAATGGTATATATGGTACCGGATCCAACAATGGTCTCCATCGTCATTTTCCCAACATCGGCTATACTTCGGTTATTTTTATAATCATAATATTTAAGGAGCCAACATTGGCACGGTACCAAATCTAATATCGAATCCATCGTCATAGGTACGACAACACTATGTTTAGACCGACGTCGGTCTAGTGTCGTTTATGGTGTCGGTGCCACCAATGTCGTCGTTCACCATATAGTCACAATTATATCCAATCATCCTCGACGCCGGCCGATAACCTATCAGACCAGTTTTAGTCTGACTTTTTTACCTTGATTCTTTTTGAAGAACAACCGAGGTAAAAGTAATTTTTTACTGGTGTGGTATTTACCTCAATTGTGGAGAAGATGAAGACGAAGACATAGAGAGAGGTAAGAGAACAGAGGAAGAAGGGTGTGAAAATGATGAATGGAGCAACAATGAAGACAGCTGGAAGAGGAACAAAAGAAACGTCATTGTTTTAGATATGTAAGAAAGTCACCATAGGGTCAAACAATATTTAAGTTTATAAGGCTAAAATACCCCGGCTGACCATAACAATGAAACCAAACAAAAACAATGAATACTTATTTTAGTGTGCTTTGGGATGAGATGGTTTGGTTTTTGCAATCATTTATTGCAACGATATTTCCATTAATTTAAGAGCCTTCTAAAATATATCTTGAAATATAAATAACTATAGTCTGACTTTAAAAAAAATACAAACGAAGTTTACCATAATTAGTCTAATGGTGAGGCGTAGAGGTGTCATTTCAGGTTATCTTGTTGAATTTGTGTCGGGTTGGAAACGTGTCCTGTTGAAATAGGTCGGGTTGAAACGTGTTGATTTTATTTTTTGTGTTGGGTCGGGTTGGGTCGAGATACTGTCGTGTCGGGTTGAAAATGTGATAGTTTTTTTTCTCGGGTTGGGTCGTGTCGGATCGAGTTAATATTAGGTCGGGTTACTGTCGTGTAATTTTTACACTCGGATTAGGTCAAGTCGGGTCAGAATATTGTCGAGTTATATTGGATCGGGTTATTGTCGTGTCATTTTTTGTACTGAAGTTTTGTTCGGGTCTGATCATGTCAGTTATTTTTTATAATATTTCATATTTGATTCATATATATTTTGGGTTGGTTCATTTTAGATTGGGCTATTTTCCTACCCGATTAAATTTGGATTGGTTTAGATTATGTTTCAATAATATTATTGTTACAACGGTACTATTATCAATTTTTTTTGTTATAACTTGTAACTTTTAGTTATACATTACTCGAAAACATGTATATAGACTCGTCATGTCATTGTTGGGAGAGCAATATTGGTGTTAGAAAATTCATAGGCACTGGTAATCTGGTAAATGAAACAAAATACTGGTGCTTATGAATAAATCCAACACCAGTTCATTGAATATCGGTGCTAGATACCGGTGTCTAGCAAGAAAAATTATCTGGATTTAATCTTTTTCAGCACCAATTTTGGTTGAATGACATATATAGGTGCTAACATCGGAGTCTATGACCAGAATAGTAATTTTTGCATTTAAAATTGTGGTGGGAAAATATCTAGCACCTATACCGCTGCTAGGATTGCATTTAATTTCAAATTTTAAAAATACTTTGAAGCAGTCCCACGCAACTGCATTATAATTGTATGGGCACCAATATGTAGATGAATACAAGTGCTCGATACATAGAAAATTTTCCAAAATTTCCAAGATATAGTAGGAAAAAAGATTTTGAAAAATGGGTTTACAGTATGAGTTACTCTAAAACATCAACTAGCGCCTTCCAACATTTTACCAAAAAAATATTTATTTAATATTTTCATATTTTTGGCAACAATAACAAAAATCATGTATTTTGGAACAATGGATAATAGAGTAACACAATTTTTGTCACATTGTAATTTTCCGAAACTGCGCAGAAGTAATCAATGTTGACATTCGAGACCCTTCTGTTCGCCCATAAATGCCCAAATTTCAAAGTCGCAATCATATATTATTGAATTTCATTTTGTTGTAGCCAATTTCGTGATTCGACAACTCCAACTTTCATTGAGGGTCTAAGTGTAAAAAATAAAAACTTTCCTCGTAACTTCAAATTGAAATCCGCTCGAAAGTGATACTACCCTATACACCCCTATTGTATTTTCCAAGTACTTAATAAAAATATTTATCAACAATCGAGTATAAGAACATATCCGTAATCATTTTCGATTTTCTTTTCATTTTTCGAAGTAATCAAGTTAAATTACTCTAGAACATGTGTTAGCACCTTCCAACATTTCACCAAAATTATTAGTTATTTAATATTGCTATATTTAGGGAAGAAAAATAAAAATAACGTATTTTGGAGCAACGGATAATGAGGTAACACAATTTTGGGCCACAATGTAATTTTTCAAGACTATGTAGAAGGATTCAATGTTGACTTCCAAGACCCTTATGTTCATTCATCCA
>JAULKM010102238.1:0-25653 GCA_032355605.1 Rubia tinctorum | reverse complement strand
TTATATTAGAATTTATAACTATTATTTTGTTTAAATTATGAAATAGTGATATTTATTAATAAATTTTACTTTATAAGGAAAAGATCATTTTGACAATATTGGATTCATTTTGTCAAAAAAAATAACTCGTCCACTCTACGTATAATTCACGTGGGGCGCGTGTAATCCACGTGTGGCGCGGGTAATGAAAAATTCTTTTGTCTCTGCCAAGTTTGACTGTGTGCATGTGCTTTGTGTGCATGTGAGTTTTCTGCATGTGACCTACTGCGCATTTCGGTCATGTGCAATTCACCTACTGCGCATTTCGGTCATGTGCAATAGACCAAGCTTGCATTTCGGTCATGCGCAATAGACCGAGCTTCACCGAGTGCACATTTCAATAATGCGCACTCCCTAGTCGCATCCACCATCCGCCACTGTAGCACCATTCATGGCAATTATTCCATATATGCTCACCATACTGGTATGAAACATTTTTAAAAAGTTGTCCAAAGCAAAAAAATGAAGAATTCCTTTTGCATTACGCATGAAGCATGGTGGAAAAAGTCGGAAGCAGAGCTTAAGCTAATGAGAAACTCTGCTGCAATAGCTTGCCAGGTGATTGGCTGTGGCAGACAATTGTTATTTGTGTTTTCTCATGTGGATTATAAGTGATGTTTATTGCCATTTTTCTGCTATATTGGATGTTTACATAGGTTAGTGCTCAATTTCATTATCAGGTTGTTGACTTCTTGTAGCTGAGCATCTTTAAGTTAGTTTTTCTTGTGAGTCTTTTTCTGGTTACTTTCATGATAATTGACTTAATCCAGGAGAGGAGAGCATGCTCTCTGAACTAATTAATATTTGCTGGGAGCAGTACGAATAAATTTTCCCTTGTTTTTTATGACCTAAAAGTGGTAAAGAATGTCTTCTGCACGACACTGGGCGAGAGGAAAGAAGGCAGATTTTTTTGCGGAATGAAGCAACGCCGCCACCATGGGGAAGGCCGGTGACGTCGCTCCCGGCGGTTTTGAGAGGGTGTACGCCAGGGACGCCGTCAGCTGCATCTGTTTTAATTTTTTTCCCTAACTTTGAAATAATTGATTCATCTAAATTAATGGTGAGGATCTGTTGTCACATAAATGAGTGTCTCGCCTAATATAGGTGTTCTCACATGATACCAATTATATATATGTGTGTGGGGGAGAGAGATATTATAGTCACTTGAGCAATTATAAGGAAATTAAAAGTACCAATTATGGTGGATTACTTTTTTTTTATAAAAAAAATCAATCATTCCAACATGTTGGGAAAAACGCCCAATGGCGGTTACAATGAGTGGAATTGACATCCAACCTAACTAGCTTCTAGCAATAACTAATATATTGCAAGGATATCTAAATTACATGTCAACCAGACTGATCGTCTGTACTATTACAAATCAGAGATCGAATAAAAAACTGTAACATCGCCTTCGGAGATATTAACTTGCTTCACGCGAAAATCATGACCACTTGGTAGAGAGGAGTGTATCATGCATCAATATCACTGTGCCAAACAGAGATCTTCTACAACTGTAACACCACTTGATCCAACCACGATCTATGTTACTCAAGCTGTAAACACCTTGAGAAACACAAATCTAACGAATCCAAATTAATGGAGATCCAAAAATAAAATCACAAACAAAATTACGAACATACGATTTGAGCAAGCAGATCGAGAATGATACAGCAACTCAAACAACTAAATCGAGTTATCATCATGAACACAACGATATAATCGCTCAAATCGAATAATAAAACTAATTTGTGGAGACAAATCTCACACGTATTGAATAGTAGAATATATTTTAAAACAAACTATCGTTCTCCATCTCGCCTAATGGGAAGATGAGGAAAAAATTGAAAAAAGGGGGTGCGGCGATAACGGAGAGAGAGGGCGGCGAACATGGGCTCAACTGAGATGCGTTCTAGTTAATTATGGTGGATTACTTGGTTATAGATGATTGACGATATAATTATGGAAATATACTTTCAGGTTGTATTGCCGAGAGTCGTACATTCTAGCTTGGAAGAACGGTAAGGGTTTCTACCTTTTTAAACTAAACATTTTTCAAAAAAACTTTCAAAAGAAAGTATTACAATAAAAATTTATTTTGTTTACTTATTTAACTTTTTTAATTGATTCATCATTTATTCAAATGCCCTTTACTGAATTGTATTTACAAAACATTAAATTTTAGTATTAATTATTTATGCCTTATTTTAATTTATATTTTTATTTGCTTAAATACTTCTTATTAGAGTGCATAAAATACGAAGATTCCCCTTGAATTTTGTGGACATATTTAATATTTTGCAACTGATTTCATTTCTGAATGAATAAATATATTTTCAAAATATGTTATTTACATTACATTTATTTTATTTTATTTTATTTTATTACTCATTTGATTGGATTTTCCATTATTGAAATTTCATTTTTGCATTGCATACGGTGGGATCACTATGTGACTCATGTGACTGAACTGGTATTGACTATGGGTCACTTTGTGACTCATAGGTTGTTACTGCTACTGAATACTGATACCGTGAGATCACTCTGTGACCGAACTGATATTGACTATGGGTTCATTATGTGACCATAGGTTGTTATTGTTACTGAATACTTACTATAAGTTCACTATGTGACTATAGGTTGTTACTAGTAATGAATACTGACTATGGGTTCACTATGCGATCATAGATTGTTAGTGTTACTGCATACTGATATTATGGGTTCACTCTGTGACCCATAAGATTGTTTTTGCTAACTGTTTTTTGATTTATATGTACTGCATTGTTTTTGATAAATTAATAATTTTACATGAAATATTTATTGAACGCTGCATTTTATAACATAATGTTTATAGAAATTTTGTTCATTGCATATTGTTATTTACATGATATGAAATGTTTTGCAACTTGGAATCCTCACAGGCGAAAGCTCACCCCACAATTTTCCAAAATCTTTTAGGTTGAGCGCTAGGTATGGAGCGAGCATGATGAATAAAGTGTGACGGATGCTCAAAGTCATTTCCCTTAGCTTTATTTAGTTGATTTGAAGACTTCTATTTGATTATAAATTAGTTTAATATTAAGATTCCGAACTTCCGTTGTGATAGTTATTGTTAAGTTTTAGAATTGTAATAAAGGTACCTGTACTTCTTGGCTGGGGCGTTACAGACGCTCGACCTGAAAGTGAGCAAGTATATCGTACACTCTTCACGCTAACAATATGTTATACCTGTCGTCACATGGTCGAATGGACACCTGTAACTAGTCAAGTATCCTCTTCTGCCATGTAGCCCTATTTTCCCTTAGAGTCAATTCTAAGCGAGCCCAGGCTTTTCCTCACCTCGGAATTTCTTGCCTCTCATTGAAGTAGGGCGAAGCAATAGAGGTAGAACACCCTTGAATCCCGTCCTCTAGTTCTCTAATCCAATCACCGATCCTACAAAAGAAAGATGAACATGTTAGTTACACATCCGATATTTAGGGGAAATAATGAATTTAAAATACACTTACAAGCCTATATGAGCTTCTCGAGTAAATTTGGTTGAGGTCGTTACCCCATTATGCGTCACAAGCAATATAGACAATACTTTTAAGTAGCCAATCCATGATAGATTACCAATAAGCCAATAGGATTTTGGAAACATGCTACAACAAAAACTTGGAACCAGTACCATGCTTCTAAAAATAATGTTACAACTTACATATATTCACCACAGCTTTAGCAACAACACAACACACAAAGCACAAAAACTAGAGGGTAACTCATCACAACACAAGCACAAACAAACAACAATTGAGTATTCTGCCTAAAACAACATTTTTTTATAGAGATAACCTAGGCACAAGGAATGGGGATAACTTTATGATAGCCCCGAAAAAACCACAACTTTATACCCACCCACGCTTATCCAACCCCTTATTTTAACCTTGAATAGTGGAAAAGTACTGCCAATAAGGATTAGTCAACATACAGATAAGTTTAAATGAAACATGCATTCACTTCCAAAACACTTACACAATGCACCCCACAGAGAGAACCTCAAAAAAATATGCCCCACGGGAGCACACTACACTAACACATGGATGACAGAAAAAACACCGCGGCTTCGCATTCCTCCTGGCCAATCACTAGTTTAGCGACACAAGCAAATGTTCGAATCCATGTCCATTTAAAATATACATACATAACCAGAAAGAAGACTGCGACTTCACGTGAGCCTGAAAAATCACTAGTCCCGTGACACAAGCAGCACTCCACTCTACTTTCCACACACATCATGGACAAACAACACACACGCACGTCACACATATGGTCTGTTGTTCTAATAATTAAATATGATGAGAATGAGAATGAGAACAATATTTGAAATTGAATAAACTTGAGAACCAATGATTAATTTGTGAAACTGATGTGTGAAAACTATTAGATGAAATACTTTTATTCTCTTTATTAAATACATTGGTTTATTATTCTTTTTTTAAAACTACTTTTAACTAAAAGTGTGTTAGTCGAAATTGGTCAAATGGTGTGCTTACTTGTGAAATAAAATATTAATTCTTTGGATTTAACCATTACTTGCCTAACTACTATATCATATATTTTAGTTTTTATAAATTTTACTTTAGTAAGGCTGCCTACTATATTATACTCCCTCCATCCCAGATAAAATGACTCAATTGTTTGTTGCAAGTCAAATTATGTAAACTTTGACCCTAAATATAAATTAATATATAATAAAAATATCATATGAGATATTGTTAGATTTATCTTAACATCTATTTTCTAAATATCAATTATTTATGCGCAATTGTTATGTGTATTTAGAGAGAGTGACAGTTAAACATGATCATTGAAAATTCCGTGAAAAAATAATTGAACCATTTAATAGAGTTTGTATCGTACTATAACTAGTATATATATGTAGTTTCTTTAGTTACGTCTTGTATATTAGATATAAATCCCTCTCTTTATGTGAATATATCAGAAGAAATAATTCCCAAAATAACCTTGTCTCCTTCATTTCATGGTATCAGAGCTACACCTCTGAAATCTGAATCTTTCTTCTTCTTTTTTTGTTTATGTTTGCTTCCCAACCGTCGTTATGAGTGAATCGAAAAGCACAGTACACCCTGAACCTAACCTTACTCTCACCGCAAAAACACCTCCCCCTGAAAACGCTAAACCTAACCCTACTCATACTGAAACCCCTAAACCTAACCCTTAGCCTCTGCAACGTCCTCTGGATCTTTCATCCCAATTCTATCTTTATGTTGGAAGGAAAAAAGCTCTGATACCACTTTGTTGGGAGGGAATAGGTCTAATGCTACTTTGTTGGGAGGAAACTTTAAATGGTTGAAGGATGATTTAGAAAGTTTGGTTGAAAATGGAGAACTTGGAGGAAGAGATTATTTCTGAAAGGAGAAGACTTCTATTATTTTTGGCTTGATTGAAACTCTACTACATCACCCCTATTTATACTAGTGGCATCCCCTAACCAATGGCTAAGATCTTGTCATCCCAACTCTAATCTAATGGCTACAATTAGCTCTCTAGAATTCTCTCTACAACTCCATCATAATCTACATATTCTAGAGATATTCTAGAACCTACTATAGAATCTTTCAAACTTCTCAAGACTTCTTTGGTCTTCTTCTAGATAATGGGCCACTAAGAAGTCATTTGGGCTAACCCAAAATCAAGTTTACTTTTTAACACTCAGACCGCTCTCCCTATATCTCTAAAACCCTAGTGCCGCTCAACCCTGCCCCGCCCTTGCGATTAACTGCAATTTCCCCACCCCGCTCAGCCTAAGCTCAGCCCCGGTCTCGAAAACAGAATGAGGAATAAGAACAAACGGGGAAGAAAGGGAAAGAACGACGTCGAAGGGGAGAAAGTGTTTTGGCAACAGAAAGAAACGGGGAAGAAAGGGAGATTAGCGGCAAATGATTTCTTCCTCTTTTTATTTTTTTAATGCAAGGGCAAAATCACCATTTCATCAAAATCCGGCCAAGTAAGCATTGACTTTCTAGTCAACAGAGTCAAAGATTATTTTGACATTTTTTGAGATTGATTGGCACTTTCATCCAAAAGTCATGGTCATTTTAACATTTCATTCCTGAATAACTTATTTATTGATATTCTATTTCTAAGCTCCTGATTGGTTGAGTGCGGGTGGTTTTGATATATTTTATGAGCATGCTTATTTGGCTTGTTTTATAAATAAATTTCCTCTGAAGTAATAGTTTCTTTCATAAATTAGGATTAGTAGACACAAAACTATTGTATATGATAGTTCTGGCAAATATACTTGAAAATAACAACTTAATATACTAAATATTTACAGCAGAATGAAGTCTTCAATGGAATCAATTAACCTCGTAGTCTCCAACTGCACATATTTTCAGAAGCAATGATGTAATCTAGTATTAGTCGAATATTTACCATGAAACGGCCTCTT
The DNA here is from genome assembly GCA_032355605.1 of Rubia tinctorum. Classification (NCBI taxonomy): domain Eukaryota; kingdom Viridiplantae; phylum Streptophyta; class Magnoliopsida; order Gentianales; family Rubiaceae; genus Rubia; species Rubia tinctorum. Next base: position 19,157 of record JAULKM010102238.1, on the reverse strand, counting down.
TACATAAAAGTGTGATTCTAACTTGAGGTAAATGGAAGAATAAGAAGGGTAATGGACCACTGTCAATCTAACTTCATAAACCTCAATACTCACACACCAGCACATGAAATGCGTATCTAACAAAAGACAGCATAGTAACTAATCAACGTAAGCTTCAACCAATTACTCATTTATACTAATATACTCTAGCAGCTAAAATGCAAATAACAAAAGTAAAAGAAAAGAGATGAAAGAATTAAATGCTAGCAATAAAAAAGCTTTCATAAAAAGACTGAAATAATAATACAATCGTTGGAACTATTGTCCAAAAAATAAAAGACCACATGTACGGCTGCACCATAATAAACCGACACTTTCCCGTAAGACGAGTGCCGGGAGAAGTGGGACCAGATTCACGCATGGCTAACTTATTGGTTATCATGTCATAGCAACATACCCATGGCCACTCGAAGAAGTGAATGCAGTTTTTCTTCGTATTTGAATCTGTTACGGAACAAGAGAGGGGGTGAGCATCGCCATTAAGAAAGAAGACACGATCTTCAATGGTTTCAACCAGGTTCCAGGTTCCACTTGATTGATTAAACTTGAACACATCTATGATTTTGGTCAATATCTTCTGGCTCATTCCAAGGATGTGTTGATATCTGAATCCAGAATATATCGTCATTTCCAGATCCAACGAGATATATCGAGCTGACACTCAGTTCTCTAGGTTTGTTAGAGGGTTTGCTTGCCAGTTTTGTGATTTTGATATATCTATTTCTTTGATAGCTCAAAGAAATCACGGTCTTCAATGATCATGTTTGACCGGCAATATCTCTAGCTACATATACCAATTCCGCATAAAAAATTTGATATTTAGAAAATATATGTTAAGATGAATTCATCCATATCTAACATGATATATTTATTATATATATATATATATATATTAATGGTCAAAGTTTATCAAATTTGATTTTGAAAAAGCAAACATGTCAATTCTGCTGGGATGGGGAGTAGTAAATAATGGCGTAGAAGATTCAAAAGCATCTAACACCCAATAGAATTTGGAGATAATTTGAAATCTAAACTAAACCCCACTACTTTGCGCAAGATATATATTAATTATTTTTTACCAAAAAAAAAACATATATGCACATTCATGTTATTATATAACTTCATTCATTATAGTGAGTTTGTATTATCCAAGTACGAAACATAAGACCAGAGTCGGACTTCTGGTTCTTTACATAAAACTCATTAGACAAACACAACTTCCAACTTCTAAGGAACGTTACCATAAACTACTGACAGATAGGAATATTTTATTAACTGGAAATTCTTCAAGCAAATAATTTAATATGACTGAACATGAAAAAAGCACTTTCCATATGTACGGAATGCCATAGAATTGCTCTGAGGAAGACCATAATGGATTCACTTCAGCAAATAGATCGAGGACAACCATCTTTCCAACTGGGACAGAATGTAAGAGTGCCTGAATGAACCAATAAATTGTAGATTTTAGATTAATCATGAGAGTCCTGCATGGAGAAGATCCAAGTACATCTGCAAACTCTATCAGAAGAATCTCTGTGCCTATCCACCGCAAACAGGGACAACACAACTGAAATTAGGTTTATCTCTATGGATCTCTGCATCGTGCTTAGTAGAAACACATTTTGTTTATCAGATTCAAACTTCCTTCCAATTGTTTCTTTCCATAATTTACTTCTTTTTGGGGATCTTCTCCTTTCCTTCTAAAACAAATATAAACAAATATAACCGTCATCAACCAATGAGAGAAGGTCTCTGTTTAAGCTTACCTATACTTGCTAATTTTCTTGTGTTTTTTGCCCACCAATACTCTTCTGATGATAGGAACATACACATTAATTTGAATAATAATAACCCAATTTCAGTTTACATTTACTTTTGCAACAAAACTATTGTATTGAAACAAAAGACAGTTCTGAAACGGGACTCCTCTAGTGGAGCGGAGGGAGTATTCTACCAGATGCCAATGCATGCAGCTCCATTCCGACAACTACATTGTTAGACTAGGACATTTAGAGGATTAGTTTTAGAGTTCTACTTAGCTTCAAACTCTACAATGTAATCTCTATATATTGGTCTTTCTCAATAATATCATTATGTGAGGAAATACAAACTCTAAACAGAACTCAATGGTTATCCCAGGATACATGAATTGTATGTTGATAGCAAGTTATAGAAAAGTTTGTGGTTGACCCCCCCCCCCCACCGTTAACTTCAGAGTATTTTGTAAAGATACGCTAAAGTGGAAAATTAACTATCTGCTAGAGAGAAAGTGACAAGATTGATTTGAGGGGTGGGAAAGAACCATACCCGCCAGCAAAGCCTCACGTGGGAGGATACACCCCACTATCACATTCAAGGGAACATATACTAGCCGCAATCGGCATATCCTTTAGCCTCTTGCACCGATGCCAGGAAATCGAAACTGGAGGGCCTCTAATGATTATTGTGACTTTCAAAAAGACAGATGACACAATAGAGAAGAATGTTTCAGCTGAAGTCTAAGAGTGAAATATGCATGGTTGCATAATGCTTCAGGTGTGTGCTCTTCCTTCTCAAGAAAAGAAGGATCGAGCAGGCGGTCAAAGCCAAGAGGAGGATCTAAATCAAAGTCAACGAGGATCTGGAGGTTAGGAGAAATTGCGACTATATATGTGCTCCTGGGGTTTCCTCCTAAAAAATTCCTGCATGTGATAGTGAGATCGAGCGTAAATTGTACGCTTACACCACGCATTGCAGTCTTTACAATAACCCTACAATTTTTTAAGCAAATGATTAGCTTATATGGTCATGTAGCATCTAAAAACACCATGTAGGCTATCGCGTTCCGTCAAATCCATTGTAAATTCATTAAGCTTCCAACTACATGAAGACATGGAAATTATGTCTTCATGAGAATCGACTGACAAAATCACCGTCAATTCATGTTATTAAGCATGACCCATGAGATAAGAGCCTAGGTCATGCCATCTCAGGGTTTAGGGTCTCCGTTACCTGGCATCGTGGACCACAAAGAGATGCACGATCCGCTAGATTAGGGTCAATTTCCACAAACGGGACCACAACCAAATGTGCGGTCCACAACCTGGGAGTCCTCTTTTCTGTTTTAAACGTTTTGGACCGCGACCTAGCATGCAGACCACAAACTGCGAGTATCTTTTCCCGTATTGAGCATTGCAAACTGCAGACCGGGAGTTCCTTTTCCCATTTTGAGCGTCGTGGACCGCAACCCCCCCAACCTAGCGCTCAGACCTCAAACTGAGAGCACATTCTCATGAAGTGATCCACTCAGACCACGACCTAGCGCGCGGTCCACGAAACTCTCGCTCCGTGTCCCAACCATTCGCGTCTAAATCATCCTTTCAAGGCATCAACATGCAATAGCCTCTTAATACTTCAATGTCCAACTCCTAGTTGTTTTCTTAGCCAACTTTCATACTGAGAGTCCAACCATCTCCAAGCCAGCTTCGGAGTGGCCGCAATTATATCCCGAACCACGAGAGCACATTCCTATATTCTCATTGAAAACCTATTTCTTCCAAAAAATATAAGGCTAAAAATCATATAACAATCCCAGACAATGATCCTAGAAACCCTCTATGAATTCGACAATAGGCCTTTGTAAACCACTTTGTTCTGCTCAAACCAAATATGGTAGATTGAGATTATGGGTGCTATTGAACCAAGCAGTCTCCTTGACTTCGAACCTACAACTTGCTTCCTAATCCCTTTATTTGAACATACAATCGTGTATGTGCGTCGTCACATTCCAATCCATCTTCCAAATCATCTCCATACCGCCTTAGTGAATTCGCATTTGAAGAATAAAGGCTCAATTGATTCAGCCTCCGACCCACACAACTTACACGTATGATCAAGTGGGGTGAAGTCATTCTCCACGTGCCTATCCGTCGTCTTCAAACAGCCAATAGAGGCCAGCCCCGCTATAAACGTGTGGGAAATAGGTATGTATCCTTTCCATATTGTCCGTAGCAGTCTTTTCCTTGCCAGACTTGGCTCAGGTTATACCTCCCCATATGCTTTTGCCAGTGGATCACACTATATGCTTTTGCAGTAAACTTCCTTGAACATGTCCAGTCTGTCATTGCTGCCTCTTACGCATTCAAATATCCATGGAACATATCTAGTAGTAAATCTCTTATTTTACAAAATCTCTGTAAGTCGAGTGCACTGCCTTTTCTTGTTAAAAGTTAAGTATTAATTCTTGCAGTAGTGCAACAATCATATTGTAACAACGAACGTTCAAGTGGAGGTGCGGGGAACCATTAAAAAAATGACACCTTCATCCAAAATTCCCCTTAATTCACTAGATTAATGCGGTATTGAGTTTGATAATGTGAATTTCTTTTGCTTCTCGTCATATGAATAGAGATACGCGGTATATACGGTATAAAATATAGGGATTTTGATGATATTTTGTTGTGTTTTGCCTGGATTGATTATTGGATGACCTTTGGTGTTGTATGTGTAGTTATTTTGTTGTTGTATGTGTAGTTGTTATTTTTTGTATTCTTTGACCTAGGGTTTTTAATGTTGATGGGTTTTGAAATGAGGCTACGGTATGTGATAATGGTGTTTTGATGTGAATGAGAGTGTTGTGATGTCAAATTTTATGTTGTATATGTGGCGGAGTTTCCTTCCACCAGTGCCGCGTTAGCCAAGAAAGTTCAGTTGATGACCACCATCGTGTACACCAGACTGTACCCCCAATCTGGGAGGATCTTCTTGCTGTCGGTGAAGATTCACCTCCACCTTTAATATGAAGCACCAGTTGATTACTGAAATCAAACCAAGATTTGTAATCATAAATCCCCACTCTCATCTCTACAATTTTGATCTCTATAACAAAATTATTTCGATCTCAATCAAATAGTGGTGGAGGGCTGGCTCAGCGTCACGGTGGTGGAGGGCTTAGCTACGAAGGTGGGCTCCACAGAGGCAGAGGAAGGTGGAGGATGGGGGAGGTTCCGATTAGGGGGAGGGGTGGAGGAGGGAAGGGTGAACCTTTATCGGACATTGGCGACGGAGAAAATGGGCGCCGCCAGGGAGAAAGGAGAAAATGGGCATCACTGCTTGAATGGAAAGCTAGAAGAAAGAAGAAAACGGGTAGGAGGAAAAAAATGGCGGTTCCAACAAAGAAGAAGAAGCAATTAGGGTTAGGGAGTTTTGGGGGAGAAATAGTAAATTTCTTTATTTTTTTTATTTTTTTTCCTTTTTCACAGGGGTAAAATGGACTTGTCACTTAATTTCGACCTATATATACCGGAAAGTGTAAATTTGCACATACGGTTACTATCTAGGATTATATTTGCATTTCCAATTATCAAAAAATTATATTTGCACTTATGTGAAATATGTAAGATTATATATGCACTTTTCTCTTTTAAATTTCTATGGGAAATATACAAAGATAACCCTATATATTTGAGAAAAGTGCAGATATGACCCTAAGATAATTTTTAGTGCAAATATATCTCTAACTGCAAATATAATCTTCTGGTGAAAAATCTGGCGTTGACCGTATTTTTTCAACGTTGACGCTCAAAAATGATAAAAATGCCCTTGTACCAAAAGTTGAGTTTGGGTGGACAATTATACTCTTATCCCTGTGTGAATTAATGGGACTTGTGATACCGAACGCTAGTCTTTAACTTTATGTGCTGGGAAAAAAATTGGTAAGGTTGCCCTTATCTCTTGTAGAGCACACACTTCAGAGAATGGGGGAAAAGGCAGCTATCATTTAGGAATTGAAAGGTAAAATCCCAAATAGGCATTCATAACCCTTGATGCAAAGATTTCCTATTTTGAATCATTGACAAATAGTACAGATTCTGAACCTAAAACTATTTTAATTTATACAATAAAAAGTTAGTGGTACCAGCATAAATGTTGTCCCTAAATAAAATACACACAAACTTAAGAGAGAATAACAATAACAATAACAATAACAATAACAATAACATACTCCCTCCATTTTATTGGATGTGTCACACTTTATTTATTTATTATTTTTGTGAATTTGACACATTTTCCTTTATGGAAAAATTTCTTCTATTTCATCCACTCATTTTACTTTTTCCTTTCTAAATTCAATTTCATCCACACATTTTATTTACCTAAATCCAAACATTTAAGACTATGATGTTACATCCAATGAAACAGAGTAGTATTAAAATAGTCATGTGGATTCTTTCTTTTTTATTGTACATGGGATATTGGAGTTGACATATAAAAGATAGAGTGAAATCACTTCCCAAAAAGAATGAGAACACACATATTTTTTTTGAAGTCAACTGGCTTATAATTAAACTAAAAGAAAACTTGAGTTTGTGTTAATGGATTGTGATTTTGTCATTCTTTCGGATCTTCCTAATTTTTCATACTTTAGCACCAAAGTTTGTTTGTGCTTTGAAACTATTTAAAATTGGTTAGTGGGAAACAGTAGGTATTTACCAGTTAAAAATTTCTCAAGAAGGAAGGGATCGTGTAGTATGGGAAAAGCTAAAGTGAAAAGGAAACTTGGAAATTTATATCATGCACTAAGAGGAAATAAGGTATTATTCTCTAGAGTTTATTTACACTTCAATTTAGTTCAGTTCAATATAATATAAATTTAATTTATTGAAACTTAGCTTTATTTAGACATATTTTTTAATGCACTTATTTTGGTTTGGTTCATTTCACTTCAGTTAAAATCAGTTTAGTTCAATTCACTTCACTTCAATTGATATATGCTCTATAGAATAAGTCCAGAGGATGAATTTAGGGACATTGAGAGCGAGTGATTTTGTCTTTTCCTCCAAGAAAGAGTGATGGTTACACATATGGAGCATTGAATAATGGCTATTTTTTTTGTCTCTTTCTAAAATGAGTGAGATAAAATTATTTAAATACATAGTCTATCACTTGAAAGACGGTATTTTCATAAATTGTGGAAAAATCAAGGTTTAAATTGCAACTTAGAAGAAATGAAGATAAAAATTTTGGGTTGCATTAACCGGGTCATAAACTTATAACTATTGCATGTTGCATAATAAATTTTTAATATTGCAACTAAAACATTTTACCTTTCTATTATTTTAATTAATCTCAATCAAGTATGCACACTTTCCTTATTTAGAAAATTTCCATACATCATATGACCAGAATACGCTTAAATTAATTAATTAATTACTCGCAAACCACACTTTACCCTCCACCTACTCTCTCTATTCCCTAGAAACCCTATCCCTCCTCTCTCTCATTTTCCCTTTGCATCTCTCTATCTCTCCCTCATTTTCCCTCGGTTTCTCTGTCAATCCGCTTCTCTGTCAAATTTGCCACCCTATCCGCCTCTCTGTCAACTCCGCCTCCGCCTCTCTGTTAAATCTGCCACCGCCTCCACCTCCACCTCACTATTAAATCCAATGCTGCTTAAAATCAATCCGGTTGGGAGGGCTTAAATCCGTTGCTACTCAAAATGCTCAAATTGACGTTGCTGAAGCGAGAGCTCACCATACCGCTGCGATTGTGATGCCTCAGTGAGGTCTCGCCGTGCTGCTTCATTCGGTGCAGGTAAGGGTGAGGTGTGGTGGGGTTGGTGGTTGGTGGTTGGGTGGTGTGGGTAGTGGTGAGAGGTTGAAAAAGGGCAGTGTGCTGGTGGGGTGTTGGCAGAGGAAGTAGAGAAGTTGGTGGTGATAGGTTGTGTTGGTGGTGTGCTGGCGGTTGTGTTGGTGGTGTGCTGACGGTGTGCCGGTGGTGTGTTGGCGAAGAGAGGCGAAGGAAGAAGACGGGATGGTGGTGAGATGTGCAGATGAAAGGAATAAGACAGGGGCAATATGAACTTTTCACACATTTGAAATTTAAAAAAAAATCTTTCTCTGTGGGTTTAGTTGGGACAGAGAGAGTATAGATTTTTACATGTTAATACCAATATAATTTACACTAATGAAATAAATTTTAGAAAAATAAATAGAACTGAATTGAAATAAATTCAAATATATAGACAAAACTGAAATAGTATAAATATATTGAATTGAATTGAGATGAAATGAAATAAAATAAAATAAAATGAATTGAACGAAAGTTAGTTAATTGAAAAAATAGTTAAAATAATACTCTCCTTTTTTTAAAAAAAAACTTTGACACACTTTTCTTAAGTTTGACACACTTTCCATTTTTATATATTTGCTAAGATTTGACACATTTTGTTTTATGGCAAAAAGTGAATCATTTCCAACCACTCATTAAACTTTTTACTCTCATCACTCAATTCTCTCCACACATTTTAACGTGTAAAAATAACACCACCTAAATATAGAGTGCAAAATATAGCAAAGTGGAGGAAGTATCTATTTTCAATTGTAATTCACATTTTGGTATTGTATCTTTAAATTTATCTTTTGAATACATTCATTCTTTCATTCTTGTCATGAAAATACGTTTTTCAATGAACATTGAGGTTGAGTACTTTTTCTAATTTGAATGATCATCTGTTCAATGATGATAAATGAATGAAATGATAACTTGTCATAGCTATTATTTATAAATGTAAAAAATTTATCTTTTAATACTTGTAATAGGAGAGAGAGAAAAAAAATTAAAAATAAAATAGCTTAAGTAAATATTGGGAAAATAATAAGATTAAAATTTAAATTGTTGTTTGAAATGAATAAAAAAATTGTGCAATTAATATATCTCTTTAATGTTACTAAAAATTTACCAGTGACATTAGAAGCACATGCGCAAGTAAAATAAAAGAACAAAAAATTAAAACTAAACATTAAGCATTGAAAATAAGGGTTAGGGAGGCACGGGTACTTAGTTTTCAGATGGAAAATCACTTTGAGATTATGAGTTTTGAGCCGATTTTTGGAGTTTTCTAGAAATATTTGCGCTGATTTTTTTAAAGATGAATCTGTGAAATTTTGTGAATTTGGATGTTCAATTTTTTTGAATTCATGGTTGCACCAAGGATTATGAATTTTTTGGTTCGTATCTTGGAGTATGTTGGGTTTATTTTTCCGAGGATTACCAACTAGGTCGGATAAGATTTCAGCAGCTCTCGGAGATTTAATTTAATGCAAGGTCGCGTTGCTTGCCAGAAATTTTCAACATCATGTGGTAACGAGGGTATTTTCACTTTGATTTTTTCTATGATTTTGTTTTTATGATGAACACGCGGTTTGGTTCAGATTTTTGGGGTCTGATTTGGACTGTCATTTCTCCAGCGACCTCAACATTGGTTGCCATTAGTAGGGCTATTTCTACTTTATGTCTCTCCTCGGATTCGTGTTGGGTTTCTTGTACCCAGATTGGAAGTTGATTGTCAATGCTTTTGGCTAACGGAATCAGAGGCATCTAACCATTCATATGGTAGCTTAAGGTTTTTTTGGCAAGTTTACGGGGCACGTTGACAGGTCATTGGATGAATCGGGCAGGCCTTCTTTTTTCATTGAGGTCGGGCAACTGGGTTGGCCTATCCAAAAAGGAGAAACAGATCAAGGAAGCTAGGTTTCCAAGCTTGGAATAAAAAATATTTCAAAATTATTTATCTCACCCTATATATTTTTCAAAAGTGCTGATAGAACCCTAAAAATAATAGTTAAGGATTGATATAACCCTAAAAATCAAAATAAATTTCTGATATAACCCTACAATTTTGATGGTGAGAAGGGTAAAATCGTCCAATTTTTTTAGAAAACCAACTAGGGGTATTTTTGTCATTTATGAGATAGTCAACGCACAAAAGGTTATAATTGCACAATTCATCCAAAAGTTAGATTTACATTGACAATTTCTCATTTTGCATAATTATATCAGTATATCCAGCCAAAGTTAGGGTTAGAAGCTTATTTCGCCCCAAAAAATCATAAAGTTTGTTACCGAATATTTTTCAAACAATTTAAATAATAGAGAAAAATGTTTTTATAAACCAACCTAATTCACATAAGTGCCAATATAATCTTTTGATAATTGAAAGTGTAAATATAACCCTACATAGTAAGTGTAAGTGCAAACGTACCTATTCCGACAATTTTTTGTCGTGGAATTCAGTGAAGAGACATTTTTGCCCACTTGAAAATTACAAAAATAAAAACACAATTAAATTACCATTATATCCCCAAAATAATCATCTTCATCTTTCTCTGATTTCTTCATCTTCACCTTCTCCATATCTTTATATTCTCCATTCTCCAATTTCCTCTGATTCCCTCTGTCGGACAGGGCTATGTTAGAGATGGGAGGTTCGATTCCCTCTGCCGGATTGGGCTCCGCTGGAGCAAGGTGGCATCGCGGCGGGTGGGCTAGGATTTTGCCGGGACTAGGTGGCATCGCGGAGGGGTTGGGTGATGGGTGGGGGTGGGGTAGGGGTAGGGGTGGTGGATTTTGCAGAGGGTGCGGCTATGACGACAAAAAACGTCATGAACACGCCGTTGAAGATGGCGGCAATGCTGAGAAAGTCAACGTAGAGAAAAATCCGCTGCTCCAACTCATCGTGATGGGGAAGAAGTCACTCTCTAAATCGACCCAGAACCAGGGCTGGTCATACTGGGGCTTCGTGGAGCTCATCACGACTCAACCCGACGCCGTAAATAAGATGTTGAAGGGGAAGAGCACGACGCCAAGACAAAAGGGCACCACAAAACGGAACCAGCCAGAGCTCTCGGCGAAGGGATACACTAGATCTGAAGCATGACCTGAACCTGGGTCGGGGAACGTACACACACCTGGTTTACAAAATGGACTTCCTGCTGGAGAACGAGAAAAAATGGTGCAAGAGTCTCTTGATATGGAGCGGGAAGACTTGTTTGTGTCGTAGATCAAGGTCAACCTAGAATAGGGATGACAATGGGGCGGGGCGGGTATGAATTATGGTACCTCCATCACCATGCCTACCTAAAATTTTCATACACATATCTGCCTCATCACCCATGTCGGGTACAATATTAAAATTCACCCCAGCCCCATCGGGTATTATCTAAAATTCACCCCGCCCTATCACCGACTTGGATCTCCATGCCTACTTCAAATCCATTTTACTCACCTCATTTAAATCTCCAAAAAACACATAAATTTTACTTTTAAATTAATAATTTTAATATTTATAATTTTATAATATTTACATGAAAATATTATAAGTAAAACATATGCATTATGGATAAATAATAATATATTATATAATAAAGGGGAAAGACTTCAGGGGCTTTCCAACTCTTCCCATTGTTCACTTTTGGCCCCCCATTTTTTCGATACTTTTAGTCTCTGAGCTTAAAAAATTGTCAGCTTATTTTACTTCTGTCCACTCTCTTCATCAATTTGTGATTTTCCTCCATTTTCTAAATTCAACTTGACTTTTACGAGGGTAAAAAAGTCTTTTAACATTCGATCCTCTCCCTTCCTAATTTATTTCGTCATTTTAGTTCATCAGATAGAAACCCTCTTTAGCATAATCTATTGTCCCCTACAACATTTTAATTCGCCGTCTCCTTCACTTCAACAATTTTCGTTCGAATCAAGTTTGTTCTTCTGATGGCTCGTAGCGGTGACTCTGAAAGCTTTGGAAATAGTTTGGGTAGTCCCATAAGTGAGGACGACCTTGAACATGGATCTCAAAATTCGATCTGTAACTGTGGGCTCCGGGTGAATTTGTTAACGTCTTGGACTAATAGAAATTTGGGAAGGCGATTCATTTGATGCCGAAGGTTAGAAAATAGAGTGCATTCCCGGATGGTTAATCTCTTATGTCGAATTTCTTATTTGGAATTTTATGTTTTTTAATCTCTGGTGTATTTGTTGTACAATTAACTGAAGGCTGAAGGTTGTGGTTTTGGGGAGTGGGTCGATCCAGAATTGTGTCCCAGATCAGTGGACGTGATTCCCGAATTGTTGAAGAGAATCAACGGTTTGGAGAAAGAAGTTCACGAGTTAAAAGAAGATGCAAAAGAAGCAGCAGATGTGTTGGACAAAGTGAATTGCAAGACAGGGAAGCTTAGGTTTAGTGTTTGGATGATTGTGGTCATAATTAGTGCAATTGTAGTAGTAGGTTTTTCTTCCCTTTGATTTCTAGCCTAATGTTATTTGAAGAAGATTAATGGTAATGGAAACATGTTTGGTTCTTTAAAATGCAGAATAACATTGTACACTGTCATTTTGTACACATAAATTTGACTGCAACACAGAGCTGTAAATTGGTCTATAAATTGAGGAAGCAAAGATAGATGTTGAAGTTGGTATGCAGAAGAGCATAGGTCATAGCCTTCATTCAATTGAACATTCATGGTAAACCAACCAACATCTTACAAATTAAACAAATGTACTAATTGCATTGAAATAAAAGAAAGGGTGGTTCGCATGTCCTACCCTTTTTTAGTACATATCATGGACACACAATAAGAAATCAGTCAACAAAAGTGGGCACAAGTACTCCCATGAATTGGAAACTTTTACAATGCCAGAAGATAAGTTAATAGCAAAAGAAGTGGATGCCCTATCCCAAACAAATATAATCTTTCCTTCCTCTTTGCTTTGGTGACCTCCCTCTCCTTCCTAAAGTTCCAACCATGCCTCCACCCTTTTTCCAATTGCCCACAGTGTATAGTATGGGCTGCCCCAAGTAAGCACAGTTTGCATTAATTGTTTTCTTATCTCCATCTGTTAGAGGGTGCCTTTGTGATCTCTATAGCGGCTATGGATGTGGATTTTGTGGAGCTCTCATTTCAGTCAGAGTAGCGGGTTGGAGGGGTGCTTTAGTTTGAGTGGAAGCTGCAAGTTTCTGGGAAGCAGAACACCGGAAGAAATCCAGGTTAGGTTCAAATCGAGGTAAAGAAAAAAAAGTTCAATCAGAAAATGTTTTGATAAGAATTTGAACCTGATTTTTTTCCTTTATGTGCTTGTTCTTGGGTAGTATTCCCTCTTCTCTTCCTTTTACGGTTCTGAAAATTTTGCTTCAAAATTAATGTTTGAAAATCAAAGGAAGATACAATTTGAGTAGGATACTTTACCTTAATAGGGGTGTTGGATCTTGGATTGTTTGCAGGGGTTTCTCAGGTTGTTACATTTGGTGTCTACAATAAAAAGTTGCAAATTAATTTGTGAAATACTGTACAATTAAATGAGAAACTTTGGTAACAATTTACAATACAAACCTGGGCAGCCACAACTTTTTGTGGACGTATTTTGGAATTGTGACCCTCAACTTTGCATATCCTACAATGAATTGCTACCAGTTTCTTCATTTTTCTGTCCTAGTTTCTTGGTTCATCAGGTTACCTATTTCTGGTTTTTTTGGTCTACCAGCTTGTTTTACCGGAAGTGGTGGGTCAAGAATCAGCCTTTTTGTCAAAATTGGCCAACTCTCTCAGCCACTAAGAGGATATATGATATTCTCATATAGAGCCAAAAACCTATCCTTAGAGTAGCAATCATCCACATAATGATAAACTTCAACCCCTCTATGTTTCCACGTCGAGATTGCATAAGAACATGGAAATCCAGTCAGCTGCCAAACACCGCAACTACAACAACTCTTCCTAACATCCACAACAAACCTATAACCAACAGGTCCCTTCACCTCATACCCATCAACACCATTAAACAGAGGAATCCATTTAAATGAAGCCTTAATCCTAATCTCTAATAGTTTCCAAATGAGAGGCCCAACTGGCTTATTCCATTTTAGCATGCTAAGTCTCCTTCTCTGTATTCTATCCATAACCAACTCCCTAACAGTGTCCATAAGGGTCAATATCGGCTTATCCCTAGCATCTAAAATGTAACCGTTGAAAGCCTCACGGATATTATTTGTAAGCATATCACACTTAGTGTGACGGGAAATAAAGATTTTACACCAGTGCTTGGGATAAGGAGCTTCCTTCACAAATTGGTATGATGTGGGATCAAAAGCTTCAAGCTCTGCCATCCTTTGTGTGTATAGCTCATCTGTAGCACTACTGGAAATTGACCACAACATCCCCTTCAAAACCTTTCTCGTGTGTTTTTTCTTAAAGTTGCAGTAAAGGTGAGCCACACGGTAGTGGTAAGTATCACCAAGGATGACCTATGTTAAAGCCTTATCCAAACCCTACAATATACAACAGACATTATTACCTAGGGTAACAATACAACAGATAACATAGATCACAAAATATGCTACAAGAAACAGGTAACAAGCACAATATTATTCAACAGAAGGTATAATCACGACAACGTCAAAAAATCATGACAACATCATCGCAAAATCTGTAATTAAGGTAATAAATAATCACAAAATCTGCAATTGAGGTAACAAATTCATCACAAAAGGCTGCAATTAAGGTAATAAATAATCACAAAATCTGCATTTCAGGTAACAAATTCATCACAAAATCATCCAAGACAAAATATACTAATTCATACCTTTTGTTGTTCAGACATAAAAGTGTAATGATGTTCATTGTTAATGTCTAGATCATTCCTTAGAAGCCCCAAAAACCAGGTTCATTGCACTATTGCTTCATTCTCTACCACTACCCATGCAAGGGGCCACCATCCATTATTCGGATCAGTAGTCATTACTGCCAAAATATGGCCAGGATATGTCCATTTAACATGACAGCCATCCAACCCAATCACCGGCCTACACAGTTTAAAACCCTCCTTCAATGACTCCAGACAGAAGTACATTCTAAAAAACCTTGGATTCCCATTTTCAGTCCTAAAAGGTGTGAATTCAACTTACATCGTAGTCCCAGGATTCCTCCTCCTAACCTCACCACAATACTCATATATTTTCTTGTACTGTTCTACTGCATCTCCCTCTATCAGTTCCACTGCCCTCCTCCTAGTTCTATATGCCACATTTCTAGATATTGTGGCCTCGAACTTTTCTGCAACAACCTTCCTAATGCATCTAATCAGCATACACATGTTTGTTCTAATCCGCTCAGCATATTTCTTACTCAGTCACTTTAAATTCAGAAATTTGTGTTTCTGCGAATGAGAGCAGTTCTCGTGGACATCGTTGTATGTCTTGACGTACAGGTCACTGGTTCAGAGCTTACTAATCCTCGATACAAAGAAAAACTCAAGGATAGGGATCCTTGCACTTAGCTTTAATCCGACGCTTTTCATTTTTTGGGAAACTGATATCCTTCTTCTTTCAAACAGCATAATGACGAATAGCTTCCTTGAATTCCTCGGAGCTGGAAAACCTCATTCTAATCTCAAATCTGGGCCTCAACATGTATCTTTCAGGGTTGAAATCAACAAAATAAACTCCATCTTCAACATCACCATCACATCCTTCTTCATCCACTTTATTACCCTCCTGCTCCATTACCCTATCTTCATCGTGCTCATCATCCAATATGTCTTTGAAATTTTCCATCCTTTCTTTCCCTTTTCTAGTTGCCTTGTTTCCTTTTTAACCTTCTTTGTGTTTTTGGCAGGTTCAAGTGGCTTCTCCGGTGCTATTTCAGTCCTGATATGCTGCTCTGCTCCGGGCTGAATATGAACAGCTCTTGTGTGATCACAACTTCCAATGGCATTATTCTCAGAAACATAACTTTGAGAATCCATCAACTGTGTTAATTGACTCATTTGAGAGTCCAACCATCGTTCAAAATCATCATCCTCGACACCTAGATCTCCACCAGCATCTAAACCTAATTGCTTTGCATTCTGTTCAAGTACCCAATATCAACCTCATTCTGACTATTAGCCTGCAGGTCATTTGTCTCCTCATTTTCGTCAACCTCAGTTTCACCCTCACTATCTCTGTACGAAGAACTCTTATCCAGGTTTTCATCATCACAAAATTCTTTATCTTCAGTGAAAGTTTCTACATTAGTGATGTTGTTGGCTAATATCGTAATCTTCCTCCAACACTACTAGACCTGCTTTCTCTTCCAAACCTGCTCCAGTTTCAATGCCTTGGCCTCTATCAGTTTGAACATATTCTCTCACATTTTTTTTATCTCACTTTCAACACCCCATGTGTCACTCCTCTCAGCCCTTAAACCCTTCTCACCACTCTCATCCACCACTTTCTGATCTCCACTATCAGCCACCCCTTTCTCACCACTCTCAGCCACACCTTTCTCACCACTCTCAGCCACCACATTTCCATCCACCACATTCCCAACCACCACAATTCTGCCCTCTAATTTTTCAGTTCCAGATTTGCCACCAATTTCAACACCT
The DNA here is from genome assembly GCA_032355605.1 of Rubia tinctorum. Classification (NCBI taxonomy): domain Eukaryota; kingdom Viridiplantae; phylum Streptophyta; class Magnoliopsida; order Gentianales; family Rubiaceae; genus Rubia; species Rubia tinctorum. Next base: position 2,936 of record JAULKM010102238.1, on the reverse strand, counting down.
TACTCAGTCCCATCACTAGGGTTCAAAAACTAATCACAAACAATCCTTGGCATCTCTATATTACCCTCTCCCATCCCACCTTTCACACAAAATATAGGAATAATTTTGTTGAACTTCACCGATGCGCAAATCTCCCTGATTTGAGCATCCCCATGTATATGATACAATCCTAGGTTTTCAGGGAAACCTGAATATACGGACCAGAACTTCAAGGTCCCTTCCACCCCCATTTTAACTGCCATTAGCTTAAGCTCTTCCAGGGAGAACATGTCCCTGTCGACATGGTCCAAAAAAATCCACATGTCCTCCCTCATAATGTATTACATCTTTGCCTACAAACTGCCCTCCGTATCTCAACTTGATGGAAAAATTATCATAGTTCCCCTCTGCACAACAATTAAACCCATATATTGTCTTCAAAAAATTCACAGGAAGACAAAAAATTAGCAAGTCATTTATGTATGCGGTGAATCAAAATAAACAAACTCAGATAAGAATGTAACTCATTAACAAGAAATGACTCGTTTCATCACTGTTACAAGCCCAACACAACGCTCATTCATCAAGACCCAAGTTTCAGAAAATCAACCCACAAGCATAGCTCAGAACTATGGTATGCGAAACATTGGCCTAGCATGAATTTGGTTAGAAATACTCAAATATTTTACATTATCGAACCATTGAGGAGTAATCAAAGCTTACCGTAAACCTTCCGATGTTCAAATTTTGCACCCCTTGGATGAACTACCCACCCCATCTTCGAAAATCAAACCACAGTGCAAGGCGCCAATGGAACTTCAAAGATTACTGTGCCATTTGATAGGATACTCAGCATCAATTAAACTAAATGAAATGAATCCTTTACTTCTGGGGTGAAGGTAACTAGGGTTTGGAGTTAAAATTTTTGAATGACCAAAATTATTATCATTGGAAAATTAGGAAGGGAGAGGGTCGAATGTTAAAAGACTTGTTTACCCTCGCAAAAGTCAGGTTGACTTCAGAAAATGAAGGAAAATCCACATGTCATCCCTCATAATGTATTACATCCTTGCCTACAAACTGCCCTCCATGTCTCAACTTGATGGAGAAATTATCATAGTTCCCATCTGCACAACAATTAAACCCAGATATTGTCTTTAAAAAATTCACAGGAAAGCATGAATTTGGTTAGAAATACTCAAATATTTTACATTATCAAACCATTAAGAAGTAATCGAAGCTTGCCGTAAACCTTCCAATGTTCAAATTTTGCACCCCTTGGATGAACTACCCGCCCATCTTCGAAAATCAAACCACCGTGCAAGGCGCCAATGGAACTTCAAAGATTATTGAGCCTTTTGATAGGATACTCAACATCAATTAAACTAAACGAAATGAATCCCTTACTTCTGGGGTCAAGGTAACTAGGGTTTGGAGTTAAAAGTTTTGAATGACCAAAATTATTATCGTTGGAAAATTAGGAAGGGAGAGGGTCAAATGTTAAAAGACTTTTTTACCCTCGCAAAAGTCAGGTTGACTTCAGAAAACAAAGGAAAGTCACAAATTGACGGAGAGAATTGATAGAAGTACAACAAACTGACAGTTTTGTTATTTCAGGGATGAAAAGTAATGAAAAAAATGGGGGGGCCAAAAATGAACGATGGGAAGAGTTGGAGGGCCCCTGAAGTCGTTTGCCCTATAATAAATGAGAATAGTGAGGCGGGGCGGAGGTGAGGCGGATATGAACTAATATTCATGCCTGACCCACTACCCATGGCCAGTATCAATTTCCATACCTATACCCATCTCACCCCTGCGAAAAATACATCAATATCTTCCCCATTGGGGCGATTGCGGGGAGGACCTCCACCAAAACCCGTCTCACTGTCATCCATGCTCTAGAGAATGAATGGTCGGGTTTGGGTGAGTCAGAGGGGGTTGGGTGGTGGCCTTGTGGAGGCACTAGTAGAGAACATGCCTATTAAAGGCGGTTAAACTGAACCAGAAAAGTCACCCAAATTCAAAACCAAAGAAGTCACCCAAAGAACCGCCTTTAATTGGGATCTGATTCAAATTCCAAATTCAAAAATTGAATCTAATGTCCTAAAAACACTACCATAATCAAATTAGGTTTTCGGCAGCCCCCGGTGAAACTAAATCGCCAAAAGCAAAACTCCAGCGGCAAATAAAAATCAAAATCTGGACAAACATAATTTGGCAAAGCAAAACAAAGGCTCTAAACAAAAACAGGGCAAAGCTGAATCTGGACAACAAAACAAAATCAAAACAAGGCAAGACTCCATCGGCGAAGCGGCGGAGCTTCTCCAAGAAACGTGGCAGAGCTTTTCCATCGGTGATACAACGAAGCCTTTCTCCAGGCAGCGATGGTAGAGCCCAAGCAGCGAAGGCGGCGGAAACCTTCTCCAGCTGCGACGCGGCGGAGGCTAGAGCATCGGTGCGAGCGCGATGGAGGCCAACGTGACGGTGATGGTGGAGGCAATGGAGAAAACTTGAACGGCGGGCAAGGGTGAAATAAGGAGAACTGTGGGAGAAATAAGAAGAACGACAAAGGAGAAATAAGATGAATGGCTGAAAATTATTTAAGGGTTATATTAGCAATTACTCAAATATATAGCGTTATATTTGTATATAACCTAAATATTTCCTTATTGAATAAGGTTCGTACATTTTATTTTGATTCGTCCCAATCAAAGATTCTCATTTTGTTATTTAAGCCGAAATTTTAGCGTACATAAAGGAAATAAGACCTTTATGCTGGAATGGGGAAAGGTGAAATTGAAAAATCAACTGAAAAATCAATTACCAAACGCCCTGTTATTATTTTAAGGGTATTATACAAATATACCCCTGTATAATAATGAAAGTGCAGATATAACCTCCAGTTAATTTTTAGTCCAAATATAACCCTGACTATTGAATGAAAGTGCAAATATGCC
>JAULKM010102221.1:0-25658 GCA_032355605.1 Rubia tinctorum | reverse complement strand
CTATTAATGCAATAAGAACTAATGAACCTATTCATCTTCCTCTATTAATCCTATTCAATTTCTTCTTGTTGTTACAAGCCTTTACATCTTTTTATTACATTTACAATTATATGCGCATATCTGAACTTTCCTACCCTAGAGTTCATAGCAAAAATGTATTCGTAATAAAAGAATCACCAACAATCAACGTAGTTGACCACTCATGATGTAGCTTTCAGTGACCCTCCGAGATCAACAGGGACAGGGGTAATCAATGAGTGTAGGACATCAGTAATCAAGGGCCTGTAACTCGGTTCTTGCTGCAGGTAGAGCATGACTTCAGCAACCTACAAAATATAGTACAACTTTCGACCGAGCTTATGACACTCTAAGAGAAGCCTGAATCTATTTCATATGTAATTTTATTTCTGCTAGCGCAAAAACCTGGTAAATGTGCTTGACATCCATTGTGATTCTGATCATAAGATCGATGATGCATCGCTTGCCCAAGAAAAATCAGGCAGAAAAACATTTGTTACCAATTATGTGGTGCCATGTGAATCCTTATAAAATTTCTTTTGTTGATAATACAAGTTTTAGTGAGAACCTAATCACTTACCTATGTAACTATGGACCGATGAGTGTCGTAGAGTTTCTCTATTCGTCTTTTTCCAATCAAAAGCTCAAGAAGAATAACACCGAATGAATAGACATCACTCGTTTTAGTAAATTTACCTGAGAGTAAGCCAAGCAGCATGAGTTTGTTTTTTAAAACTAATATACTCGAGATATAATGACTTAATAAGCTTTCAGCTTGGAATGGAGGTTTCATTTCAAGAAAACACATCAAAAGTTAAGAATAATGTGTTTTCAGTTTAGCAAACATCTAATCTAATTGTTTCTATTGCCACTCTCTTAATTAACATAATGGCATTTTAAAGAGATATGCAGGATTTCACAGAAGAGATAGGCAGGATTTCAGATTGGCATAAAACAAAATGGCATTTTTAAGGTGTAAGAGATGACCTAACTCTAAAGCAGCACAAGAGTTAATATGTTTCAATCCGGAGAGTAAATAGACAGCCACAATTGCACCAATGAGTTTAGCATAGTGCAATTTTAAAGATATAGATAGTTGTATCATACCATGGAGTAGGTATTCTTGGATAACATAACTTAGAGTTCCTGAGAGCTTTATATTTTTTTTGTTTAGGTTCCCTCCACCAATTGCAAGGCCAAAATCTAATATATGTATGCAATTAGAATTTGTGAGTCAATCGCAAAGATTTATCGACATTCTTAGGTAAAATTTCAGTGGTTGAACATATCTTACTTCCCATCTTACATTTACATTATAGTTAGAATTCAAAAGGATATTAGAGGTAAACCAGCAAGCTAAATCCTGCCTCAACATAGTTTTCTCCCCTACAGTTTTAAAATTTGATAATTTCATGATTACAGTCCTCCTTCCCACCACCACCATTTCCATTCCCTTTCATCCTCCTTTTCTGGAGATGTTTCAGATGCATGATAAAATCATGCTATTCAATCCTTTTCATCATTTTCAGTACTTCCTTCAAAGCTTTCTTGGCTTCCTGAGTCTCTCCAGCCTCTAACAAAGATACTTCCTTGTTGAGCTGCGCTTTCCAATGATTAGGACAAACCACCAAAACCCTAGTGTACATCTTAGAAGCTCTATGATTCCTCCCCATATCCATATGTAAAGACCACATAAATTATACAGAGCATCAATATGTCCAGGTTTTAAATCAATAGCTCTCTAATACATCTTAATCGCACTCTCATCATCCCCCTGTAGCATGTAAAGCCGAGGCCAAATCACAATGGGCATCTGCATAATCATTTTTTATATAATGTATTTCCCAAAAGCTTCAAAGCCCTAAAATGAATAGGACACTATACAACAGCCTATCTATAATGCTCATAAGCACCAAGAACCATACCTCCACCTTCATAGTTGATTTATTAAAAGGATGGTGGTTGATTATTATGGTAGAAAAAAAGCTTCGATTCAACATGAAAACAACATTTACATCATCCAGATTAATATCTTCAGTTTCAATAATTTTGAAAGGATCATAGGCTCTCTTAAACCAACCATAATCTCTGATATCTTGAATTTGGATTCGGTACATAATCAGAGGAAAATTGTCAGAGGGGGAGAGAAATTCTAATATTTTCCATAAAAGCCAACCATGTAGTATTCAAATTCATAACTGATCATCTATTGAAGAAACAACAATCTTTAGTAAATTCTCAAATCCATTTAAAAAAACAAACAAACAAAGATTGAGTGCAAAATCAAGTGCTCCAAACAACTCCTAGAAAAACAAAAAAAAACACCAAAAATTAAATTTTAGTTTAAAATTTAAAATTTTAGTATACACCTGAACTTACCCCGAAAAAACAGAGGAGACAAACTCTAGCCGCCACTCCAGAAGAAGAAAGCGCCGGAAGTGTCAGGCTTCTCGCATCACCGTCAGTCGCATCCGCTGTTGGAGATTACGAAGACAAATTAGAAGTAACCAAAGGGGAGAGCTTTAATTCAGAGAGGGTTGCTTGAAAATACTGTGTCGATTTCCGATTGCTGAATACTAAGTTGAATCAAGACGGGTGGTGGCAATCGGAGAAACAGCGGCTTCACAGATATAAAAAAAGAAGAAGAAAAGTAGACAGAAAATTAGATGAACTAAATTAAGTGAAAATGACGACGTTTAGGGAAACCAGGGTGTCAAAATGACAGTGAATGCCCTCCGTTGATACCAGAATGTAAACAATGTTTATTATATGGTGCTTTGCGATAAGATAATTAAATTATATGTCAATCGGATTCATTATTTTATTATAAATGAGAAATATAATAAAAATTGTAATATCATACTCAAAAATACTAACCAGCTATCATTGAAAAACATGAAACGCTTAATAAGAGAAAACGTATACGAGACTTCAATTCATCATTTTAATCAGAGGCCTGCAACAAAACATTATATCTCGGTCAAAATAATAGAGTACTCCAGCCGTCTCAATCCAAATTCCCCCCAATCATTGCACATCGTTCAAAAAGTATATTTGACCATTAATATGTTTAATTACACATAATAATGATAAATAAAAAGTTGATATTTAGATACTACTTGTTACGACGAATTCAATGCGATAATATTGTTTTTCATATGTCTATTCAAATATACGATCAAACTTTCATATAAAATAGTGTAAAAAAGTAAGTAAAAATTTGGGTAGGAACAGAGGGAATATAATGTTTAAATCAATTTATTCAAAATAAAGGGACGAATTTATCATGTTGGGAAACCAAAGAATCCATAGTGGGTTTTATTTGAACATGTCAAAATGTAATTCAAGACACATCACCATCTATCATTTTTTACTTTACAAAAATAACTTTAGTTATTTTCTTCCTAATTTACTTGTAACCACCTGTGCTTGTTACTATAGGATAAAATAATATAATGTTTAAAGGTAAAATAAATATCTAACCCTATAATTTTTGGAAAGTGCCAACCTTACTTTGTAAAATCTGAATATGCAATTCTAATCCTAAATTTTCAATAAATGTACCAATATAACCTTTTCGCACTTTTCCAGCGTTGACTTGGCATTTTATGGCATTGACCGAAACTAAGAAAACTAAAATACCTCTTGTTTTGAAACCTTAAAATTAATGATAAATATACCATGGGCTCTTTTCTTCTTCATCTTAAAAACCACCTCTAACACCATCTCCACCCGCTCTGCCACCACTGCCGCCGCATCTCCGCCACTCTGTTCCCGGCAGCGGCCGAAATCTACTGGAAACCAAACAGTAACACCGAACTCTAATATAAAAACCAAGCAAGAAATCAACACCAGATCTTCTATACCATTCATATCAACTATTAACATAAATCTTTAGCCTCGCTACGCGAACTTTCATGTGAATACCTAAGGATAAATTCTTAATCTACACTTAATCAAAGTTGATTTTCACCTCTTCCCAACTATTGGGAATAGATTAGCTATAGGGATCCATGGGACTCTATCATACACTGTGGCCCTCGACTTGTCATCAGGTCTCCGACCGCTGCTCCACCTCACATCCACCACCACAATCTTCCAACAATTCCTGACATCCACCCCAACCACTATAGCCCCCTGTCCACCTTCCCTACCACCATCGATTCCCACCACCACATCCCCTTTCCGCCCCCAGAATCTGACATCAAAACCCTCATCAATACCCGAATATAGTCAATGGGTTGACATCAATAAACTTCGGCAAGTTGGTGGGAATGGAAGAGAAGAGGGCCCTCTGGTTGGTGGGGATTGATGGCGGGAATGGAAGAGAGAAGGGTGGCTTAGGTATGTGTGGGAGACGCGGAAGGAGGTGATGGTGGTGCTAAGGTTTAGAGGGGAGATGGTGGAGGTGACGCTGCGCGGCAGAAATTTTGGGGGAATTGTGAACAACTTGAAGAAGAAGAGAGGGGTGTGGGAGAAGAAAGGTTGTGGGGGAATTATGAACAACATGACCAAGTTCTGCGGAAGTTGTGGCAGTGGTGAAGAAGTTGACCAATTTTTATTTTTTTATTTTTTTAAAACATGGGTATAATAGTCAATTCACACAATTTTGGAAAAATTCCAGTTCCTAGAGTTAGATTGACACTTTAAACCAAATAGTAAGGTTAGAATTATACTTTTAGATTTCACAGGGTTACATTAGCACTTTCGACAAGAACACAGGGTTATTTTAGCACTTAACTCATGATTAAATTAACTTATCCAAAATAATGAGACAAATTTATCATGTTCGGAAAGCAAAGAACCCAAAGTGGGTTTTACTTAAACATGTCCAAGTGTCATTCTCAAAACACATCACCATCTATCATTTTTCACTTTACAAAAATAACTTTCATTATTTTCTTCCTAATTTACTTTTAAATACCACCGCATGTTACCGTTGGATAGAAATATATAATGTTTAAATTTACTTGTCCAAAAAAATGAGATAAATTTATCATGTTGGGAAAACAAAGAACTCAGACTGGGTTTTACATGAAATTGTGAAGATGTATTTATCAAATCATATCGCCATATGGCATTTTTCTCTTTACAAAAATAACTTTCATTATTTTCTTCCTAACTTACTTTTATCTACAACTCCATGTCACTGTTGAAAACGAGACGAATTTATCATGTTGAAAAAAAGAACCCAAAGTGGGTTTTTTTTAACATGTTAAAATGTCATTCTCAAAACACATCACCATCTATCATTTTTCACTATATAAAATAATTTTCATTATTTTCTTCCTAATTTACTTTTAACCATTATTGCATTTTATTGTTGGATAATGTCATACAAGGTTTAAATCAACTTATCTAAAATAACGAGACGAATTTATCATGTTGGGAAAGTTAAGAACTCAAAGTGGGTTGTATTTATACATGTCAAAATGTCATTCTCAAAACACATCACCATCTATCAATTTTCACTTTACAAAAATAACTTTCATTTTTTTCTTCCTTATTTACTTTTAACCACTACTGCAAGTTACTGTTAGATAGAAACAAATAATTTTCAAATCAAACTATCCAAAATAATGAAGCAAATTTATCATGTTGGGAAAGCAAAGAACTCAAAGTGGATTTTACTTGAACATGTGAAAATGTCATTCTAAAAACACATCACCATCTATCATTTTTCATATTACAAAAATAACTTTCATTAATTTCTTCCTAATTTAATTTTAACCACTATTGCATACAGTCGGATAGAAAAATTTAATGTTTAAATCAACTTATCAGAAATAATGAGACGAATTTATCATGTTGGAAAACAAAGAACCCATGTGGGTTTTATTTCAACATGTCAAAATGTCATTCTCAAAAACACATCACATCTATCATTTTTCACTTTACAAAAATAACTTTTCTTATTCCCTTCTAATTTACTTTTAACTACTATTGCACTTTACTGTTTGATAGAATCATATAATGTGTAGATCAACTTATCCAAAATAACAAGACGAATTTAGAATGTTGGGAAAGCAAAGAACCCAGGCGGGTTTTATTTAAACATGTCAAAATGTCATTCTCAAAATACATCACCATTTATAATTTTTCAATTTACAAAAATAACTTTCATTTTTCCCTTATTTACTTTAAACCATTAATACATGTTACTGTTAAATAGAATCATTTAATGTTTAAATCAACTTATCAAAAATAACGAGACGCATTTATCATTTTGGGAAACCTAAGAACTCATAGTGGGTTTTACTTGAACATGTGAAAATGTAATTCTCAAAACACATCACCATCTATCATTTTTCACCTTACAAAAATAACTTCCATTATTTCCTTCTTAATTTACTATTAACCACTATTGCAAGTTACCATTGGATAGAATCATATAATGTTTGAATCAACTTATCCAAAATAACGAGACAAATTTACCATGTTGGGAAAGTAAAGAAACCAAAGCTAATTTTACTTGAACACGTGAAAATGTCATTATGAAAACACATCACCATCTATCATTTTTCATTTTACAAAAATAACTTTCATTATTTTCTTCCTAATTTACTTTTAACCACTACTGCAAGTTACCGTTAAATAGAATTGTATAATGTTTAAATTAACTTATCCAAAATAACGAGACAAATTTATCATGTATGGAAAGCAAAGAACTGAAAGTGGGTTTTACTTGAACATGTCAAAATGTCATTCTCAAAACACATTGCCATCTATCATTTTTCACTTTACAAAAAAATTATCATTATTCACTTCCGAATTGACTTTTAAACATCACTACATGTTACTGTTGGATAATATCATAAAATGTTCAAATCAACTTATTTGAAATAACGAGACAAATTTATCATGATGGGAAAGCAAAGAACTCAAACCAGGTTTTACTTGAACAGGTCAAAATGTCATATTCTCAAAACACATCACCATCTATCGTTTTTCATATTACAAAAAAACTTTCATTATTTTCTTCCTAATTTACTTTTAACCACTACAACATGTTACCGTTGGATAGAATCATATAATGTTTGAATCAATTTATCCGAAATAACGAGACGAATTTATAATATTTGGAAAGCAAAGAACCCAAAATGGTTATACTTGAACATGTCAAAATGTCATTCTCAAAACACATCACCATATATCATTTTTCACTTTTCATAAATGATTTTCACTATTTTCTTTCTAATTTACTTTTAAACACTACTACATATTACTATTGGATAGAATCATATAATGTTTAAATAACCTATCTGAGATAACGAGGCGAATTTATCATATTGGGAAAGCAAATGACCAAAGTGGGTTTTACCTGAACATGTGAAAATGTCATTCTCAAAACACATCACCATCTATCATTTTCACTTTACAAAAATAACTTTCATTATTTTCTTCCTAATTTAATTTTAAATACCACTGCATGTTACTATTGGGTAAAATTATATAATGTTTAAATCAATTTGTCAATAATAACGAGACAAATTTATCATGTTGGTGAAATAAATAACCCAAAGTCAATTTTACTTGAACATGTGTAAGTGTATTTTTCAAATCATATCACCATCTGTCATTTTTCACTTCACAATAATAACTTTCATTAATTTGTTCCTATTTACTTTTAACCACTAATGCATGTTATTTTTGGATATAATCATATAGTATTTAAATCAACTTATCCAAAATAACAAAACAAATTTATCATGTTGGGAAAGCAAAAATTCCAAATTGGGTTTTACTTTAATATGAGAAATTGTCATTCTCAAAACACATCACCATATATAAGTTTTCACTTTACAAAAATAACTTTCATTATTTTCTTCCCGGATTACTTTTAACCACTATTGCATGTTACTATTAGATAGAATCATATAATGTTTAAATAAATTTATCCGAAATAACGAGATGAATTTATAATGTTGGAAAGCAAAGAACCCAAGTTGGGTTTTGTTTGAACATGTCAAAATGTTTTTCTCAGAACACATCGCATTCTATCATTTTTCACTTTACAAAAATAATTTTCATTATTTCCTTCCTAATTTACTTTAAACCACTATTGCATTTTATTGTTGGATAGAATCATATAATGTTTAAATTAACTTATCTTAAATAACGAGACAAATTTATCATGTTGGGATAGTAAAGAACTCAAAGTGGGTTTGATTTATACATGTAAAAATATCATTATCAAAACACATCACCATCTATAATTTTTCAATTTACAAAACTTACTTTCATTATTTTCTTCCTTATTTACTTTTAATCACTATTGTAAGTTACTATTGGATAGAATCATATAATGTTTAAATCAAATCATCCAAATAACGAGACAAATTTATCATTTTGGGAAAGCAACGAAGCCAAATTTGATTTTACTTGAACATGTGAAAATGTCATTTTCAAAACACATCACCATCTATCATTTTTCACATTACAAAAATAACTTTCATTATTTTTTTCCTAATTTACTTTACTACATGTTACCATTGGATAGAATCATATAATGTTTAAATCAACTTATCCGAAATAACGAGACGAATTTATAAAGTTGGAAAGCAAAGAACCCAAAGTGGGTTTTATTTGAACATGTCAAAATGTCATTCTCAAAAACACATCTAACCTATAAATTTTCACTTGATTAAATTGTTTTTTAGTCCCCAACATATGTCACAATACCATCTTTTGATATTTGAGGTCAATACCGCGCGCATTCGACAACCAACAAATACAAAATGATTTGTTTGGTCGCCAAAGGTGGTTTTTAGGTAAAGTGAATGGTAAAGTTGGCCAAAAATCTATGAAATGATCATTATAGCCTTGAGTTAAAAAAGAAAAAGGAAAAATGAGAAAAGACCCTCTTCATGCTACCCAGACCCTCTTCCCCACCAACCAAAACCGCCGCTGCTCGGTCACCAAATTCTGCCGCTGCCCTAACCTCTTCCCTTCCACTTGATTCCCAGCTGCCCTGACCTCTTCCCCACCACCCGATTGCATAGGCTCCGATGACTTAGGGTTTCAGCTAGTGGGAATGACAAGAGAGATAGGGTTTCCACCGACGAGCTTGTAGAGGCACCGACGAGCTTAGGTTCCAACTGTAATACCACTCCTTTCAGATTTTGACCTACCCCTGCCTGCAAAATTCTTCGACCTCCACCGCTATTGAATCAGGTGCAACCTTCCTTCGTCGTTGCATGGCCTTTTTGCATCGACGCGCAACCTTCTTCTATCGACACATGACCGTTATAGCAGGAGAGAGCATGAGGACGGTGTAGCAGGTGACCGTCGATTAGACCCCTAAAATTGTATTATTTTCAGTTGGGCCCCTAAAATTTGTGCCTTTTTAAAAAAATGTACCTAGAAATAAAAGAAATTAAATTCCAAGTTTTTAATTAGTAAAATTATGATAACACCCCGGGTTATATAAAAAAATAATTCTGGTTTACCTGAAAACCACCTTTGGGTACCAAACAAATCATTTTGTATTTGTTAGTTGCTGAATGTATGCGGTATTGGGCTCAAGGACCAAAAGATGGTATTGCGACATATGTTGGGGACCTAAAAAACAATTTAGTTTTTTCACAGTACAAAAATAACTTTCATTATTTTCCTCCTAATTTACTTTTAACCACTATTGCATTTAACTGTTTGATAGAATCATATAATGTTTAAATCAATATATCCAAAATAATGAGACAAATTTATCATGTTGGGAAAGAAAAGAAACCAAAGTGGGTTTTATTTAAACATGTCCAAATGTCATTCTCAAAATACATCACCATCTATAATTTTTCAACTAACAAAAATAACTTTCATTTTTTTCTTCCTTATTTACTTTTAACCACTATTGCATGTTACAGTTGGATAGAATCATTTAATGTTTAAATAAATTTATTCTAAAGAACAAGACAAATATATCATATTAGGAAAGCTAACAACCATAGTGGTTTTACTTGAACATGTATAAATGTAATTCTCAAAACACATCGCCATCTATAATTTTTCACTTTATAAAAATAATTTCCATTATTTTCTTCCTAATTTAATTTTAACCACTACTGCAAGTTACCGTTGTATAGAATTATATAATGTTTAAATCAACTCATACAAAATAACGAGACAAATTTATCATGTTGGAAAAGTAAAGAATCCAAACTTTGTTTTACTTGAACATGTGAAAATGTCATTATGAAAACACATCACCATCTAATCTTTTTTCACATTCAAATAACATTCATTATTTTCTTCCTAATTTACTTTTAACCACTATTGCAAGTTACTGTGGATAGAATCATATAATGTTTATATCAACTTATCCAAAAATAAAGAGACAAATTTGTCATGTTGGGAAAGGAAAGAACCCAAAGTGGGTTTTACTTGAAAATTTCCAAATATCTTCACTTCACAAAAATAACCATCATTATTTTCTTCCTAATTTATTTTTAAATACCACTGCATGTTACCATTGGATAAAATCATATAATATTTAAATCAACTTATTTTAACGAGACGAATTTATCATTTTGGGAAAAGAAAGAACCCAAAGTGGGTTACTTGAACATGCCAAAATGTCATTCTCAAAAAAAAATCATCATCTATCATTTTTCACTCTACAAAAATAACTTTTATTATTTTATTCCAAATTTACTTTGAACCACTACCGCATGTTAGTGTTGGATAGAATCATATAATGTTTAAATCAATCTATCCAAAATAACGAGAAAAAATTATCATGCTGGGAAAGAAAATAACGCAAAGCGGGTTTTACTTGAACATGTAAAAATATAATTTTCAAAACACATCACCATCTATCATTTTTCACTTTACAAAAATAACTTTCATTATTTTCTTCCTAATTTACTTTTATTCACTAATGCATGTTATTGTTGGATAGAATCATATAATAAACCAAGTGAGAAATAAACCACTACCACAATTTATCATATTTTTTCCAAAATAAAATCTAACAAAATTAAAGATAATGCCTACAAAATAATAATATTCATCTTTCCCTAATTCTAAATTAAAGTTCTCCTCATAAAAAAAACTTAAAAAGTGAATATTGAAATTAAATATGTATACAAAAAAATAATATTTAAAAGTATAATAGAAGTCTAGGTTTTCATATAGTATGTGACTGCATTATGATCTGCAACTATATGTATGTGTTAATCAATGCATTTGACACATTTCTTATTATGTTTTGTTTGTTTGGTTGCTAGTTTTACTTAGGTTTACATTACAAAGGGTTTAGATGACCGTTGTTGGTTTTCTTATCTAAATCTCGAGTTTTGTAGACTTAATTTGATCTAATGGACTCTTTGTCCTCACAAGCACCTAGATATTCTTTTGTGAGTTTACTAGTAGGTTTTTCGTGAGCACTTCAAAGTTATCTTGTATAAGCCCATCCACAAGGGTGGTGGTAGATATTTGAAGGTCATTTGCAAGGATAGTAGTAGATAGAAGGCCAAAAACCAAAAACGTGGTAGTAGATGGAATCAAGTTGGGAGTTTAAGTCCAACACTCTCAAGACGGCACAAACCATGCTGAATGCATATGGCATGGCTGTGCCAGGCAAAACAGTCATGCTAAAGGCCTCCAGCACGGGCCATGCCAGCCATCACAGCCATGCCACTACTCCTAAGAACGAGCCATTTGGTGCAACATGACCCGTGCTGCCCCAAACCTTTTATCTATGGAATCAGACCATGCCCCTTTACACGACCAGTATCGTTTCATATCCAATATTTGAAGACCAACACTTGGGGTGCAAAGATCAACATGGTTGCACCATCATTTTGCTCAGAAAATGACTCCCAACCGATGGCTCGCAATAATTCACAAGGCCCGTGCAATTTAATTGATTAAGAAGTGCTTCCAGTCGACGGCTCGAGTCAAATGACACGGGCTCAAGATTAAGATTTTATAACCGGAGTCCCAACCGATGATCTACACTGGCCAATACGGTTTGTGCCAGTCACCGCTGGTACGTGTTAGTCCAGTCCGCGCGGCCTTTCCAGGAAACACGGACCGTTCCAAGCCCTAACCGGTATGACCGTGTCTGGCTACACGGCCCGTGTCGTTTACGACTGTTGGTTTTTTTGCCTCATTTTAGGTATTTTTCAAGGCCCAATTCCCTACTACTACATACAACATCCTATGTGTACTAGGTTGCTCATTTTAGACTCATAAGGGTAGGAAGAGAGAGAGAGAGGAACTTTTCCTTCTCCCTAATTTATTTTCTCATCTTTTTCTTATTTTTCCCAAGGGGATTGAATCCAATGAAATATTTGAGTTCAATTCTTAGGGATTAGTTAATTAACTTGGCGTTTATATTTGTATTCATGATTTGGTATTTGTTTTGGGAGATTCTATAGATCTACCTATCCTTATATACTTATGATTATTAAGTTGGCTTGTTCTTCATATTCTTGTCAATTGCATGGTTGTTACACTAAGATTGGCACACACCATAGTTTACTTTCATGTTGGTGCATATATTGATATCCCTCGGGGAGAGAAACCTAGATGTAATAGGGGTAGCGGGGTCCGGGATTGTATTTGGGCGTGCATGTGGGTCGTCGAGTTACCGTTACAATGATCGTACACTAGTCTTAGCTGGAAAACTAGCCCGAAGGGTTACAGATAGAGATAGTATTAGTAGAAAACTAGAGTTAGCGTGATTCGCAACCTTAGAGCCATCGGTAAGATGCCAATCTCTTTGAATCTGAAGGCCTAGGGAGAAGAATTTGTAGTGGAATGCCTGAGATGTAATAGAATGAAGAAGAATCAGACCTGCATAATGTGCCAAGTTATTGTTGCACTTCCCTAATTGCGGAGACGATGTTGATGAAAGAAACATGCGCCCTCGTATGTGATAGATAGGGAATAGTGTTGATCATCGATATACACTACATGTCGTAAGAACTAGAATAGATTTGTATATATTGAATGTTATTGAATCTAGGATCAAAACATATCACTGCTCATTTTACGCAAATATTCCCCAAGTTCTAGTGATAAATAGTTTTAATCTCTTGTGCTTTTGAATGCTTGTAGTTGTTAGATAACCCCCTCCCACAAAAAACCCATTTTGCAGCATTAGCTATTCCTAACACGTGATCGGATTAACGACCCGATTGTGGCTGTGTATAGTTAACTTTTAGATACTTAGCATCTCTCAGAATGACCCTGGTGTTGCCACTATCTACCCCATAGGTAGTATAGTAGTAGGAATAGGAGAAACAATATAAATTCTTATCATTAATCCAACATCCTCTCCTTGGGTTAGTAGATCTTTCGTAAAAAGGTTGTTTATTAGCAAACCCGAGGGGAGGCGGGTCAAATTTTGGCACCATTTCCGGGGATGCTAGTCTAAAGTTTTAATTGTTAACTTGCATAGCTTGTTAGTTGAGTTGTTAGTGTTAGTGTTGTTTTTGTTGTTTTGCTTGAGTTGGTTTTTTCTGTTCAGTTTTTTTGATAGTGATTAGTGTACTTCTAATCCTTGTGCTAGTGTTTCTCTTATGTTAAGTATTATTGAGCTCCTAATTTATAGTACATACCCTTTCCCTAAACGTAGGAACTCTACACTATCTGACGAAATGCATAGGTAATCAGAGAAGAAGAAAGAGGAAAGCTAGAGTAGAGGTTCCATAAGAGCCGACTTTTGTAGTTGAAGAGACCGTAGTTATGGCAGAACACAATCGTACACTTTGGGAGTTTATGGTTCCTAACTTGGAGAATCAACCCCTATGTATTGTCTTCTCAACCTTTCCACCGAATATGACTTATAAGCTCAAGAGCAGCATGATCTAATGTTTGAAACTTTTCATGGGATGTTCGGTGAAGACCCAAACAAGCACTTGTCAGAGTTTCACCTAGTGTGTACAAATTTGAAGCCACCGGAAGTTTCAGAAGAAGGCTACAACTTGAGATCCTTTTCTTTCTCACTACGAAACGCGACCAAAGATCGGCTGTATTATCTTCTACTCTGATGCATCACTTCTTGGATGGATATAAAGCGAAGGTTCCTTTAAAAGTACTTCCCAGCTTTTAAGTCTGCATTTCTCAAGAAGAAACTTTCCAACATATCCCAAATGGAGAACAAGTCCCTTTATGAGTATTGGGAGAGATTTAAGAGGTTATTGGAAAGTTGTCCCAATCATCCATTCGAAGAAGGCAAATTTTTGTATTACATATTTGAAAGGCTTTATGACAAGAACATAAGGATGTTTAATGTTTCATGCAATGGTTCCATAGAAAACAAAAGTCCAAGAGATACAATGGCATTGTTCAAAGAAATGGCGAATGAGACAAGGAAATTTGGCACTAGATCCTGAGTGAAGACATTGGATAAGTCGGCTCAATCTCCCAAATTAGAAGAACAAGTTCAAGCACTTGCCTCGATGATGAAGGAATTCATGAAAGGGAGAATCCACCAAGTTAAGGTTAATGGCATACGTAGTCTTGATCATCCTACCGACACTTGTCCAGAAGTGGTGGAAGATTTTAAATATGTTAAAGCGTTGGAATTTAATGGTGGGAAAGGAAACAATTCGCTAGGGGTCAACAACAACAAGGGTTTCATGGGAACCAAGGAGGAGAAAGACAAGACCCCTACTTGAATACCTTCAACCATAAAAGTGAGGCGGGCAACCTCAACATCAACCCTATCTAAGGGGAGAAGGGTCTTCCAACAACAACACCGCTCTACAGAAGTCGGACTAGGAAGAAATCTTGGAGGTTATTTACCAATTGGAAAAGAAAAAATATGTTCTCGCGGAGCGGACAAGGAGAGATTGAGGATCTTGGGACCAGGAGTTTTTCAAGCATAAAAAATCTTAAAGTCCAAGTCAAGTAAATCGCCACCTCGGTGAGCCAACTTGAGGCTAAGGAGTTTGGAAAGCTCCCTTCCCAACCCGAGATAAATCCAAGAAATGTGAGCACATTGAAGCTAAGGAGCGGGAAGGAAGTGCACGAGCCTAAGAAGGAAATCTTGCAAAAAGATGATTTGATGGTGGAAAGCAACAAGACTAACTTAGAGCAGCGTGAGATGGCTGTAGAGGAAGATCCCGTTAAAGAGATTCCCACCACCGAGGTGAGAATGAATCTCTTACTATGTTTCCCTAGTACACTTAGGGAGAGACTGAAGGTGGCAACCAATGATGCACACATTCACAAAATCTTCGAGAAAGTTGAGGTTAGCATTCCTACCATCGATGTGATTGAGCATGTTCTTTCTTAAGCTAGATTCTTGAAAAATGAATATACTAAGAAGAGGAATAAACCAATTAGAATGGTAGTATAATTGAAGATACGAAGAGTGGCTACTCTACATCATAAGACTTTCCTAAGAAATGTGATGACCCTAGGATGTGTTCAATTCCTATCTCCTTAGGTGGAAAGTTGATGAAAAATGCTATGATCGGTTTAGGAGCATCTATTAATGTGACCCCTTCTAGATTTTATGAAAACTAGGTGAGCCTAAGGAAACTAGGGTGAATATCAAATTAGCTGATCACTCCCAAGCCATCCCTCAAGGTTTTGTTAAGGATGTAATGGTTAGCGTAGGAAATTTAGTGTTTCCGAAAGAATTTTATGTACTTGAAATAGTGCACGGTTGTGGTGCGCCCTCAATTTTATTGGAGAGACCTTGTCTAAAAACATTAAGGATTAAGATAGATGTTCATTTAGGGACACTAACCTTAGAGGATGACATTGATAAGGTGAGATTTGAAATCTATAAATCTAAGCATGATTCACCTATTCCCTTGCAATGATATAACTTTATGTGATGAGCTTGCTTAATTTAAAAATCATTGCATGATTGATGAAAATGAATGCCTAGATGAGATCCTTGATGTTGATGCGAGTGATGAGAGAAATCATACTTTGAGCTTCAATTTTGATGATCATGTTGATGAACTTATGCTATGCATGATGTTAGTGATGACATTGCCATTGTGGATTGTTTCAATATGACAACTAATATGCAGCGGTTAATGGAGAGTGGAGAGAACGAAAAACCTCCTCGACCGCCTCCTAAACTTGAGGATTTAGCTAAGGAATCAACATTGGTTATGGAATATAATTTCAATGATGATGAGGTATTGCTCAATATAGAGACCTTACATGTTCTATCTTGCTTGAATGAACCTTGTGATGATGCAATTGTTGATAAGAAAGTTTCTTCTAGTGTGATTAAAGATGCTTTGCTTTCAATTTCTAACACTAACGTACAGTGGTAGAGGAAGCGGGTTAAAGAATTAACAACTCCTAAGGCCCTTCCTATTCCTAAACTCAACAAAAGCATATCTACTGTTGTGAAAGATGGATGTGTTTGGTATTTTTCTCCCAATGTTACGAACAAACCAAAGGTAATGTGGAGACCTGTCCATGGATACGTGGTAATTGGTGGTGTCAAGGACAGTGATTCCAGTGACCCATCAAACCATTTTTCTTAGTTTTAAAAATTCATCAAAATAATAAGTCGTGAGAATGACACTAAAGAAACAGAGTTTTTTTAAATTTTGTACTAGTAGCTTTTGAAATTTTCTTTTGAATTTTTGGGGATGTGTTTGATTTTTGGTGGCATTTTTAGGGATTATTAGTCTTTAAATTTTTTATTGAACAATGCTACTCTCGGTTTTTGTGTTTTTTGATACAGGAGTTCTTGGGACAAATGTTGGAAGGAGAAGGGCTAACCAGCCTTGTGCCAGGATGTGCTAGCACGATCGTGCCAGACCTCGCCAGCAAGAGGCCTAAGGCCCAAAACGAGGCTGGCACAAGGCCGGTGACATGGAGCCTAAGACCCAGCATGAGGCTACCTAAGGAATCTCACACCACCCCAAGCCACCTAATCATATTCCCCAACATCCTATAAATCCCCGTGTTTGTTCTTCATCTTCTTATTCTCTCTCTTCTTCAACCAAACACAAGCCGACTCCCTATTCTTTCTAAATATGATTTTGGCCATAACTTCCTCAAGTCTTGTTCGATTTGCCTCAAATTTGTCTAAAACCCTTCATTTTTCCAAGTATAACAAATCCCAGTGATCATTGCTTCCAAAAACATCAAGATTCAATCCATATTTTCAAATCTTTGGTTCAGCTCTCACTCAAGTTTTCTCCCAAAAAGTTGAGTTTTGATTCATTCAGGGTGTTAAGGATTGCAGAAATTCGGTCTAAGAGGAGTCCCACACGCTCCCCAAGCATAAATCCATAAAAAAATTTGCTCCGACCTTCACCTTAAGGTACTTGGCCAATACTTCATAAGAGAAATTGTGGGTTTTTTTTTTGAAGTTTTTTTGGTATCTGCATGTTTAGGAATTCTTGAAAGTAGTGTCTTTGTTGTGATTTTTGAAATCATGTGGGAGAATTTGTGAGTTTGGAGTAGTTGGTTGAGGATTGTCTGATATTATTGTTTTTGGTGCCTTTATTGTACTGTGTTGTTCACTATGCCACGTAGATAGAGGGGCGAGCCCAGTGCGCCTTTTTGGGGTTGACTACAATCCTTCTGAAGCATCAGGCATGATAGGACCGTCTTGTTGGATACCCCATCTTAGAGACTACTCTTGAGGAGGATATGGCTCAAGGATTTTATAACCATGTCAGCCCCCACCTACACTAGATATAATTTGGAGTTTCCCGCAACTGTTACGCGAGACTGTAATAGGTTCATGGGGAAGATAGTGAGGTTCCACTTGGGAGGTGTGGCTAGATCTATGTCTCATGCGGAGATGGCTCGAGCATTTGCACACTGATGTCACTGGTCACAATGAAGATCCTGCTGGCTTTAATGTCCACACTTTTTGGCCCTCCATCACCCTACGAACGAGGAGAAAGGATAGAAATAACAGTGCATTATACATCCGATATTGAAATATGTGGCTAGACTGTTGAGCATAGTTGTCAGTTGCCATGGGGAGGCCAACACTGCTACTGAGATGGACTGCAGATACCTATTGTCGATTTGCACAATGAAAGCTTGCCTTGTTTTTTTGGATGACTTCATTTGACAATGTATCGCCCTCTGCAAGGCTCAGACTGGCAAGATATAAATTGGGGGCATGATATTGCTACTGGTTGCTCATTTTTGCCTTCCTATGAGCACTGAGATGCGGGAGAGCCCAAACACCACTTACACCCTCGCACCTTCAGCTATGACAGAGGCAAGGATGATACACATATCGGCTGGAGCTGTCCACTGGCTATGTAAGGGAGATAACTTCATAAGGTTGCCCCAGAGTCAGAGAACCAAGCTAGCCAAGGTGTTTCTATTGCATGATCTCACATAGAGCCTAATGCAGGATCACAGGTAGTATTGGGAGTCCCTTATGAAGAGAAGGACGATCAGGGTGATGATGAGAAGTAAAGCGATCCTGCCAAGCAGGTTCTGATGGATGAGGACCGTATTCCCGACCAGTCTACGCAGGCCTTCCCCACTAACCACCAGCTTCTCCGGCCACCACTAACATTTCCTTAGTTTATGCTACCACCAGTAGTCTAGCTTCAGTTTGTGCCACAGTCTCCAATTGACCAGCTTTTTGGAGCACCTCCACCATTCAAAGGTCTGATTCACATCCAGGAGGAGCCCTACCAGTTCACTGGGCATAGTTCTCACAGACACAGCTACTCCCCGCATGATGACTACTTTGCAGAGTCGAGTAGGCACAACAGTCGAGGGTCCTTTTATGCTCCTGAGCCTTACCGCCATAGCATATCTGTTCTATCCAGCATAAGACTCATCATTGGCAACATCAATAGTTAAGCCTTTTCCAGGAGCACAGTTCAGTGTGGTACTAGTCAACTTCATCGTATCACAAACGGTCTCATCCGAAGAGACAGGAGCCAAAATGGATGCAGTCTTCGGGGAATGTTATCTTCGAAGTTAGGAAAGATGTGCATAGACTTAGCGCTCAACTCAACTATCACCAGTGGGACACTGCAGAAAGGTTTGACGGGGTGGACGATCAACTCCACCATGTTAGGATGGACATGGACTCACTACACTACGGTATGAGAGAGATCACTGATCGGCCAAGGACGTAAGGCATTGGAGATACAGATAATCATCAGGATCCGCAAGGGCAGGGGCGTGGAGCCAGACGTTACGGACGATGCTGATGACTTTTCACTGTTTTCCAACTTTTCTTTTCACACTGGTCACATGCATTTGGAACAATGCATGAACTAAATGCAGGGGAAAGGTTGGAATACACCTTCATGGTGGCATCTCCATTGTTTTTATTGCTTTGTTTTGGATAATTTTTTTTATGACTATTTCCCTTTATTTTCTTGGTTTTTCCATCTTGAGGTTTGAAAACTTACTTTGCTAGTTTGGTTCAAAACTCTGTTTTTGGTGTGAGGGCACCATTTTTAGTCTTTGTAGTTAGGGGAGGTTTTGCGAACATTTTGGTGGTGTCATTTTTTTTCTTATCTTCATGTAGTATGAACCCCACTTTTGGGGAATTTTGTGCTACACAAAAATTTTGAAAAATGAAAAAAAAACCCAGATAAGTCAAAAATCCAAAAGGGAGACTTAGTCACAAATGGGAAAAAGCCATGCTAGGTTGAAAGACCTAGGCAAAAATGAGAGGCCTCAGAGTGGTAAAGGTGAGAAGTGAGCTCAACATGTGTGAATGCTAGGATGGATTCCCGAAAGGGCTCCTAGGAAAAATGAGAGAAATTGAAAAAAAATGAAAACTTCAAATTGAACATCTCTTGGACTGTTAATGACGACTTCTTTCGAAGGAGTAAGTTTAGCTTCACACTTATCGCATACACTTTTCCTTTATTGGATTGATTTTTGTTGATATGTTACTTTAACTTCTTAGGGGAGAGTGAGAGTTGTGAGATTCTTACATCTTCGGGGGAACTAGAGTAGCTTAGGAATAAAGTTGAATATATTTGTTAACTTATCTTTACATGCTATTTTCATCTTGGATCTTTGCTCTTTTTTTACTCGAGAATGAGTAAAGGTTTAAGTGTAGGGAAATTGATCTGCACCAATATGCATGTGTGAACCAATGCATTTGATAAATTTGTTATTATATTTTGTTTGGTTGATTTCTAGTTTTAGCTAGGTTACAAAGGGTTTAGATGACAATTGTTGGTTTTCTTATCTAAATAGTGAGTTTTGTAGACTTAAATGGATCTAATGGGCACCGTGTCCTCACCAAAACCTGGATATTCTTTTGTGAGCTTACTACTAGGTTGTTCGTTAGCTTTTCAGTTTTATCTTGTAGAAGGCCATCCGTAAGGGTGGTAGTAGATATTTCAAGGCTACTCGCAAGAATGGTAGTAGACAAAAGGCCACGAACCAAAAATGTGGTAGTAGATGGAATTAAGCCGGGAGTCGAAGTTCAACACTCTCAAGACGGCACGACGGCACCAGCCGACATAGTTGTGCTAGGCAACACGGTCAAGCCAGAGGCCTCCAGCACGGACCGTGCCAACCAGCACGGCCGAGCCACAGCTCCCTGGCACGAGATGTTTAATGCAACACGGCCTGTGCCGGCCCAAACCTTTGTGAGGCTAATTATGGACACAGACCGTGCCCTTTTATATGACCCGTGTCATTTCATTTCCAATATTTGAAGACCATCCCATGGGGTAAAAATATCGATACGTCCGTACCATTGTTTTTCTCGGAAAATAAATCACCAGCCTGCACCATACAACTGATCAAGAAGTGCTTCCAACCGATTGTTCAAGGTAAACAATATGGATGCAAGCTTTGGATGTCGAAAATGGAGTCTCAGTCGACGGTCCTCGTCGACCGGCACAACCGTTCCAGGCAACATGGCTCATGTCAGTCCAGCCGGAACGGCCGTACCAGGTAACACGGACCATGCCACCCCCACCCAGCACGACCGTTTCTGGTTACACGACCCGTGCCGTTTGCGATTGTTAGGGTTTTTGGCCTCATTATGGTCTCTTTTCAAGGCCCAATTCTCTATTACTATATATAGAAGTCTATGTATTCTAGGGTTTAATTTTTTGCTCATTTTAGACTCATAAGAATAGGTAGAGAGAGAAGGGGGGGGGGAGAGAAAGGAACTCTTCCTTCTCTCTAATTTCTTTTCTTCTTTATTTCTTATTTTTCTGATGGCATTGAATCCGATCAAATACTTTAGTTCAATGCTTAGGGAGTAGTTAATTGACTTTGGATTTATATTTATATTAAATATTTGGTGTTTGTTTTGGGAGATTCTATAGATCTACCTATCTTTATATACTTATGGTTATTATGTTGGCTTGTTCTTCACATTCTTGTCAATTGCATGATTGTTACACTAAGATTAGCACATATTATAGTCTACTTTCATGTTGGCGCATCTATTGATATCCCCCGGAGAGAGAAACCTAGATTTAATAGGGGTGGCGGGGTCCTAGATTTTATGGGTGTGTGCATGTGGGTCACCGAGTTATCGTTACGATGACCGTACACTAGTCTTAGCTAGAAAATTGGCATGAAGGGTTACAGATAGAAATAGTGTTAGTATAAAACTAGGGTTAGCGTGATCCCCAACCTTAGAGCCATCAATAAGATGCCTATCCTTTTGTCTCTATATGCCCAGGGAGAAGTATACGTAGTGGAGTGTCCTAGATGTAATAGCACGGGGAAGAATCAGACCTGCGCAATATGTCGTGCCTTTGGTTCACTTCCCTAATTACGAAGGCAATGTCGATGGAAGAAACGTGCACATCCGTATGTGACAGATAGGGAGTAGTGTTGACCATCGACATACAGTACATATCATAAGCACTATAATAGGTTTTTATATCTTGAATGTGATTGAATCTAGAATCAAAATATATCACCGGTCATGTTACGCAAATATATTTCCCAAGTTTTAGCGAAAAATAGTTTACTCTCTTGTGCTTTTTAATGCTTGAAGTTGTTAAATAACACCCCCCAAAAAAATTATTTTGCAATATTAGCTATTCCTAACACATGATCAGATTGACGACCCAATTGCAGCTGAGTGTAGTTAACTTTTAGATTTCTAACAACTCTGTGGACGATCCCAGTTTTGCCAGTATCTACCCCATAGGTAGTATATTAGTAGGAATGAAAGAAACAATATAAATTCTTGATCCAACGTCCTCTCCTAGGGTTAGTAGATTTCCCATAAAAAGGTTGTTTATTAGCCACCCCGATGGAGGCAGGACACATTATATGGTAAGATTAAAATTCAATGTAATTAAAAAACTTATGAAATTTTATGTAATGAATTTTAATCTGGTCATACATTATAAACATTAGATCTAGTTCAAAATAAAATGTTTAAGTGAACCTTTGGTATAGCGAAATTGTAAATTTTCTTGTAATTTGAAGGTAAGCCGGAGATTGAAAATGACTTAACACATAGATAAGGGCATACACTGGAAGGATTGAGACTCCTTGTGCAAGTCTAAGCATCAAGAAGGCATGGGCTTAAAATCTACAAGTCTTCTAAATCAAGCTCCCCTAGCTAAGCATGCCTGGAAGATTTTGTCAAATCCTACCTCCCTTTTTTCCCCAAATAATGTTAGATAAATACGGTGATGCTTCTCTTCTCCAGAATAAGCCAAAGACTAAGTGCTCCTGGGAATGGAGATTTATCCTTTGGGTGTAAGATTGATTAAGAACTACTTTCAGTGGAAATTTGGAACAGGAGAGTCAATCAAAATAATGATAATTGGATTCCAGGAATGTCCAGCAACCGACTCTTGGGCTTTTCACACTGATCTAAAGGTTTCGAACTTACTAGATCAACAAGGACAATGGAGAACCTCCCATGTTAATCATATATTTCCACCCACTGTAGGCTGTAGCTCAAAGGATTCTCCATATAAGACTTCCTAACTTGCAGTTTTAAAATTCGCAAAGCGGGTGTAAAATGATTTGTCTTGGTAATGAAGCAGGTATCTACAAGGTTAAGAGTGGTTACATTATAGGTGACAAAATATGATTATCAAAATGCACAGTGTTGTGCTCAAGCTATCATTAGGAATCCTCAACTATGGAAAAGACTTTGAAAGTCATATTTACCTGTAAGGTTAATATTTTTTGATCTGAAGATCCTAACAAATGCTATACCATTGGCAGAAAATCTGTTCCGGAGGAACTTTATACAATCTCTAATATGACATCGCTGTGAATCACATACAGAATCAGTTAGTTACTTTTTTGTTGACTGTGAAATAAGCAGAAGAGTCTAGAGAATCGGCTCACTTGGATTTGATTTTTCCAACCAAGGTAACTTTGTTAATTGGTTGAAGTCATAGATATCACTCTCTTTTATCATCATCTGGAACATTTGGAACAACATAAATAAATTCATTTGGGAAAATCATGAGCCAAACCACTGCTAATATGCAATTTTCATTCGGCATCTGTCTAGGTGAATTTACCAATATTATCACAACACTGCCTCCTTTGCTCCGTGTTTGTTAGTTTTGCAGGACAATGACATACGGAAATTGTGGAAGGCTGTACGAGACGATTGGTTATCTCAGGAGATGTCATCAGAAGGGCCCTTCAGCTCCTTCCTCTATGATGCGGCATTCTCAAAAGAAAAGAGAATGTCAGTCTCGGCCTGGTTTATTCGTTTGTCTTCATTTTATCATTATCTCCTGCATGGAGAAGTCTCTCTCCTTTATGACTGTAATGGAACCCTTATGACATTAAAGGGTGTTGGTTTCTTTGTCACATCTCATGTCTATCTTAGTGATATCTACTGTATACCTGGTCTTGCACTAAACTTATGCTTCGTTAGTTAATTGTGTGGATTTGGTCTCAGCGTATTCTTTTTTTCCTATTATTGTATTCATGATCCCTAATCTTAGATGATGATTGGAATAGGTCATTGGGAAGGGAGCCTCTATGTGTTGGATGAACTCAAGGCATTAGATGATGCATATTCAAGTGTTAATTTGTCATCTTTTTGTTTGAGCCGTTCATCCTTACCCTTTTTTCCATATATATATATATGGAATTCTCGTCTAAGTCATGTTTCTATATCTTGTTTACACTTCTTTGTCTCTACGGGATTTTTTGGATAAATGATCTCTCTTGACTTTCTTATTGTAATGGTTGTAAACTCGCAAAATTTTCATCCTTACCTTTTCATTACATTATTTTATCATCTCTTGTTCCTTTTGATCTTGTGCATTTAATATGTGGGGTCCCTTTCTCATATTTAAGAAAGAGGGTGCCAGATATTATATTTCCTCATTCACAATTTAACTCATTATACTTGGGTATATCTTATGCAGAGCAGATATAATTTTTTGGAGATATTTCATGATTTTAGAGATTTTTTAAGATATAAAAATTTGTTGTCATTAAGTATTTGGGTGTGATTTTTGAGGTGAGTACATCTCTGATTTTTGTATCCTTCTTTTGATGGAACCATGTGCCATACCTCTTGTACAAATACTCATCAGCAAAACGATATTACTGAGAAGATACACTGTCACCTAGTTACGACAAATCGCTCTTTCTTGTTGTCAACCGAGGTTCTTAAAATCCTAAGGGGAAAGGCTTTCCATATCATTAATATAATTATAGTCCTCACAATTTTGATTTGCCACTTTATGAAAAATTGTAGGGATATGCACTTGATTATTCCTCGTTGCGTGTTTTTGGTTCCACTTGTTTTGTTCTTTGACCCTAAGTTGGGCATAATAAATTGTCTGCTAAATCTACCTTATGTATTTTGTTAGAGTTATGGTAGTTTTCCTAAGTTTTCAAACTTAGCCAGGTCTAGTCTCTCATTTTTACTTAGGCCTTTTGACTTATCCAGACTTTCATTCCCATTTTTTATAACTTGCCCTTTCGGGTTTCCAACTTAGTCGGGTATATATATTTTTCTTTTTCTTCAAAATTTTCAATTTATTTGTGTGGCAAAAAATGCCCCAAAGTTGGGCTTCATACTACAAAAGATCATGAATTTGTTTTTACACCACCAAAGTTTCATCCCAAAACATTCCCAAAACAACAAAGTGATAGTACCCTAAAGATTACACCACCGAAAACTCTACCATCTCCCCAAAACAAAGATCACATAAAAAAGACACCAAACAAAACAATCACCAAAAACACAGAAATTCCGAGATGAAAATTTCTAAGTGATTCACTACTCCCTCTCTCACACTTAAACCAAACATTATCCCCAATGCAATGAATCAATATAAACCATAAGTGAGAGAAAGGGAAGTAATGAAACTCACACATGTGACCCCGAAGGGTCCTTTCTCAAGTGCTGAGTCTTGTTTCTCCTCCGTCTTTCTTCTTGACATATTTCGTGCAACTCAATAGGGATAAAAACTCAAAAGACATCGAGCTTGGAAATGTGGAGTACCACAAGCACTTACTCGATAGCCTCTACGTGGATATCCGATCTCTCATCTATGATGGCGAACTCACATTTCATCTTTCACTCAATGGTGTCTAGCCTAGTCCCCCAATCATGCATTGTACCCTCCAGAGAGCTTAGAGCATCCACTATGGAAACACAACTCAAACAAAACCTACCTGTTTTTCCCACTTTAAATAATATTAATTCAAATTTCCACTCATCAAAACCCTTACCCAAACACAACCTCAAAAACACTTCCACTATCATAAACACAACTCAGCTACTATTC
>JAULKM010102208.1:0-25664 GCA_032355605.1 Rubia tinctorum | reverse complement strand
TTTGGTCCCTAACATATAATCTTATGTCATCTTTTGGTCCCTAAAACCATCTTGAAAACCACCTTGGGGACCAAACAAATCATTTTGAATATGTTGAATACCGCGGTATTGGCACTGGGACCAAAAGATGGTATTCCAATATATGTTGGGGACCAAATAAACAATAACACCTTGACTTCAAGTTCAAAGATAGTGGGAAACGAGTGATGATACTGACGAGAACAATAACATCAGAAGCATCGACTTCCAATTTTCATTCCACCAAAGTGCATATTTTATTTTGCTGTTTTCACACTGATTGGTTATTAGATCACCCCTGTCAAAATGATAATTGTATTTACACATATCTTCAGTAAGACCACTATGTATAGCTTTCACCCCGGTCCTTCGAAAGGACATTTTTTTTAAACTTCAACTGGGATGGAGAAGGCTTTTCATGAGAAAATTAAACAAGAAAGATGCCAATTTCCATTTACAATAAATCAATCGCTCTCTAAGTTGATTCATCAAGACGAAGTGATAAGTAGCTTTGCCTGAGAGTGATATCGGGCCTTCCGGCGGTGTATAAAGATTTGGAGCTGCCCAATTGACCAGTGATGCGACTGTGAACCAAATGGGCCAACCGTCCGAGCTCCTAATCCGTGACCTGCAAACTCTTGGGAGAATCCCAAAGGATAAACTCTCCAAATCTTAAGTTAGCAAACATCTCAAATATCGTATATGAGTGAACGCATTAGAAAATGAATACATACCTGGTATTTACACCGTATATCCCTAATAACGTATCTTTATCCATATATCTTACCATTATCCCATAAATACGGTGCCAATGCTTACTGTTTCAAACTTGCATGGGCTAATTAATACAGACCCATCACCTCACTTGGGCTTGATCTAAATCAAAATCCCCAGAAAATAAAATATCCACTCGAGGACGCGGGGTCTCGAGATGATAGATCAAAAGCCTTCGAGGTGGTGGTTTATCAGTGTTCGAGATGACATCCTCTCAAAAAACATTCGAGTCTGTGATTTATAGACTTGACTTAATCATCATTAGAGGTAAATCTTTTCGAGCGTCATCCGGGACTCTGAGCTGGTATCCTGTTTTCTTATTCCTAATTCTTAGCAGAATATGAGACGGTGCACGTAGCCCTTCACCCTTGTGCCTAGGCGCGTGAAGACCAATCGACTCTGAAAAGGCACAAATATATTCTTACGCCTTTTCAAAATTTTGATTTTTTCAAGATAATGATTACTTTTGCCGTCGTTTCAGACTTCTTAACTACCCATTTTCTTCCCAAATCCTCTTCATTTTATTCGCATGTATTTCACATAGGGAGTTATCTTTCCAAGTTCTCTCCAACTTTCATTCATCATCCTCCTCATCTCCAAGCAACTTTTCCTCGGAAAATAGTAAGTTCCGACGATCCTTTTTATTTCCTTTCCATTTTTACTACATTAATGACTATTTCTGGTGAGGAATCCACTGAGAGGGAATTATCTGGTATTCTCTTTTTTATCTTTAGCCTTCCTCTGCGCCTTTAGGTATTCCCTAACTATGCTTGATGCTTTTTTCTCTCTTTTCTTTTCACATTTTCTGATTATGGTTAGCACCGTCGGCCCTCCCAAGTCTAGATTTTACTGTGACACCACTAAAACAAAGCATGACAGTGTCAGCCGACAGTGCACAATGATGTTTTCCGCTCAGGAGAGGAAAGTAAAAAACCTTGAGAGACGTGTGGTCCTCCCTCAGAACGATCAGATTGTTCTGAACGTTCCTTGGAGGATGACGACCGTTTACTTGGAAACCCTAGAGGGGTGCGGTCTCGGTTTCCCCATGTCTGACTTTTTCCATTCGATATTAGGGTATTTTGAATCGATGCTTACAGATCTGCCCCCTAACTCCATTTGGGTCCCGCTTGGTTTTGAGATCCTTTGCTGCTGCCTTTATATTCCCCCCTACCATTTCCCTGTTCTGCGTTTGCTGTCACCCAGCCGAAATACCCCCTGATTAACTCTTTAATTTTAGGCAGGGTGGTTCTAAGTTGCTGGTGAGGTATTCTTCTCGAGTTGAGTGGAAACATAGGTTTGTTTTTGTATACTTCTGTTTGGTGTTAGAAGATGTTAACCGGTCGAGTGGAAGTTTTCCGGTGGACCCACTAAGGCCTGTGGTGCGCATCCTTGTACCTGGGAAATAGAGACCCTGGCCCAGTTTACTACAGTTTTAGAGAAAATTTTCGTCCACTCTGATTTGATTTTGCAAGACTCTGCCCTTGGTGCTATCGGACTTCCCTATTTTTCGGTTGGGGTTGTTTCTGTGGGCGGCCCTGGCGACCTTCGGGGTATAGGAATTTTCTAGCATGGTTTTATCATTCTTGTATTTTTCTGCATTTCTTCCTTCTATTTTTTGGGATTCTGATCTTCATCTTTTTTTATGGAGACATGTTTTTGGCTGATCTGATAAGCGATTTTTCTGGTTTATCACGCCACGCATGTTTCTTTCCGTCCTCATACTCAGCAAATTAATGATGTAGAGGGGGAAGTTAATCGTCCCGAGCTTGCCATTATCATCTCTGATACCTCTGTGACTTTTCTCCCTACCCTAAAGATACTGACCGCCCGAAGCGTAAGCGCCGTCATGGGGCGGCGACTCCTACATGGCCCTCCTTGGACAACATCCCTGAGATTCCGTCTAGCTCCGTACCTGTTCTCCTGCTTAACCAGCCTGCTAATGCTCCTACTGCTATTCATGCTATTTTTCTGCCCCCATTCCCTTTGCTTGTCATCTTTCCTCCGAGCCCTACACCCTTGCCTCTTGGGGCCTGAAGATCTCTTGTGCTCAGAGATGGAAAATTCTTTCGTGGTCCGGCCGCTCATGCTAACTTCCTGACTCAGGCCTTGCCTTTGAGTCACTTTAATGCTTGCCTGGAGGGGTGCTGTTGAGAGCCCAGGCTGAACGTTGCTAGGTTTGTGAGCTTTCCTGACCGTTGTGTCTCTTTCGTGATTAAGGTATTCTATAGCTTTTGCTTCCTTTTATTCTCTTTGTGTTGCACCTTTGTCTTTCGCCTGATTGTCGTTGTTGTTTCTGCTTTTGTTTTTCCTTTTTGTAGCACATGTGTTTTGCTTTTTCCATGCAGTTGGACCAATAGTAGCTTCACTCGGATCTGGATGTCGCTCAAGGAGAACTCGAGCAGGCCCGCCAATCTGTCAAGGATCTAATCGTTAAACTTCAACATAGTCGGGTTCATACCGGCTCCATGTAGGGTGGCCTTGAGCGCTCTCTCTCTCTCTCTCTCGTTTCCGTGCTTGAGGGTAATTTGGAGCTTGAGCGTGGCGTCAGTGGCTTCCTGCAGATGGCTGTGGATTGGCTGGAGCCTGAGGCCAAATCCCTTCAAGCTTTCAAGGAGTGTGTTTACCAGGGGGTTCCTTAGCATTTATGCTAAGGTCGTGCAGAGCCATTGAGCATATGAATTCTTAGAGGATACCCTGATGAAGGCCTTTGATTTGGGAGCTTCCATCTTTGACCCCGAGGAGTTGCGTTGTGCTATTGCCAACGTGTTTGTTCCCTTTCAGGAGCATAGTTTCTCTGAGTACTTCATCTTCTTGGATATGGCATGACTATGATTGAGCTGGAGGTGTGGGACCTGACTTCTAAGCAGGCGACTCAGGGTGGTTTAGCCAAGGCAGATACAGGGAACGACGACGAGAATGGCGATGGTGGTGGTGCAGGCAGCTCTAAAGCTGCAAACTAATTATTTTATGAACCTTTTTTATAGTTGTGTTGTAAGTCCCCATGAGGGGTAAATACATTTGTTTTGAGGGGTGTCTTCCCCCCCCCCTTGGTGCTTTAAAGTCCCTTTAAGCGGCAAATATTTGCTTATTTTGGTAGGGGTGTTCCTTCCCTCTTTTTTGTTATATACTTTCTCGTTCATCCTGCTTTATTGATGTTATTGTTTTTTGTGCTTTCTTTCAACCCGTTGCAGATTGGCTAATATGTCCCTGGCTATGTGGGGCTTGTTGTGTTTTTGTTCTAGCCTGAAAAGGCTAGGTAGCATTCCTCTGGTTGCGCGAGACCAGGGATGCTTTTAAGTTTTCTTCTCTTTTGGGAGCCTGTTTAGCCTCCTTCCCCAATTGTCTGTCAATCGGGGTTTCCTACAATTGTTATCCCTTTGTCTGATGAACTATTGGTTTGTTTGTGGCCTGGTCCATCTGTAGACGATTGAAGTGCACATACTTTGTGAAATTAAAGTTGCATTTGCACATTTTTCATTTTAAAAGGCCGAATAGATTATATTAAACAAACTAAGCATATTACACTTTCGGATATCCCCGAGTCACACCCTTTTGGACTTGTAAAAGATCGTGTGTCCCGCTGCTTGCACTATTTTTCAAAAGAAAAAATAGAGGTTTAGACCGTCTTTTAGTAGCAAAAGTAGGACTGATACCTTTCTTAGCCATTGTACTTCCTCAGGTTGACGATGTTCCACGTTCAAGACATTGCCTGTCTGTCCATGGTTTGCAACTTGTAAGCTCATTTTCTCAGCATTAAAACCCCCTTGTAATGCTCCTCCCATGTTGGGTCCGGCTTCTTCTGTCCATGAACTCGGATGGCCTCGTCCTTCCTCATTGCTAGGTCACCATGCTTTAAGCATCTCGGTCTCACCCTGCTGTTATAGTGTTGTTCCACCTAGGACTTGTAGGTTGCTTTTTTCAGGGCCATTTTCTCTCTCAGCTCATCCAGTTCTTCAAGAATGGGCACCTCTATCTAAGGGGGATGATTTCTTCACACCCAAGGCACGACCTGAAAGGTGACTCTCCTATTTCCCGTCAAGGGCTTGGTCCAATATACCCACAGCATACTTGCCAATTCTTCTTCCCATTCAGTTTTCAACTGTCCCAGCCTTTTCTTCAGTCCTCGAAAGATTATTCTATTTGTTACTTCTGTCTGCCCATTAGCCTACAGTTGGGCAATAGAGGTAAACTGTTTCTTGATTCTCAAACCTTCACTCCATGAGCGAAATAACTCATTCACAAATTGCTTTCCGTTATTGCTGACCATGCCTTGGGGAATTCCAAACCTGCACACTATATTTCTCCACGCAAAGTTCGTGACCCTTTTTCCTGCTATGGTTGCCACTGTTTCTGGTTCCACCAACTTAGTGAAGTAGTTAATGACCAATATCAGAAACTTTTTTCTCTCCACGGCTTCTGGGAACGACCCGATTATGTCAATTCCCCATTTGGAAAACGACCATGGTGACTTAATATTACCCATCTCTTCTGCTGAGAGTCTATGCATGTTGGCATACTCTTGGCACCTGTGGCATTCCTTCATGACCTTCTCAGCATCAGGCTTCATTGTTGGCTAATAGTAACCGGCCCGGACTACACGCAGGGCCATGGTCTTTGGCTCCCAATAACTTTCACAACTTCCTTCGTGTATTTCCCACAACACAACCTCTGCCAGGTCGGGGTCTGTGCATCTTAGCTAGGGCTCTATGTAGCCTCGTCTGTACTGTAGGCTGTATTTCAGAGTATAATTGAGAGTGTTTCTCTTGATTCTCCTAGCTGTCACCTCTTCATGGGGCAATACGTCATTCTGCAGGAAACTCCTTATTGGTGCCATTCAACTGCTTCCAGCTACTTGTATTGTGCTGATTATATCCACATCTATGGATATGTTCTCCAGTTCTTCAACCAGTACGATTTTGGTTAGGTGCGCATATGCAGATGACACCAGCTTGCTCAGCGCATCTTCCCAGGTGTTTTGTGACTGCAAGACCCTCATGATATCAAACTCCTTGAATTCAGCGACCAAACTTCTAATTTTGTCCCTGTACTTCATCATAGTGGGCTCTTTGGAAGCGTACTGTCCATTATACTAATTGGCCACTAGCATCGAATCTCCAAAATCTTGCAACTTATTTTCTTCCAACTTCCTGGCTATTTCCATACCTGCTATCAACGCTTCATATTCGGCTTCATTGTTCGAGGCCTGGAATTTAAAACAAAGCACATATGTCAGCTCTGCTCCCACTGGGTCAGATATCACCAGACTGGCTCATGTTCCTTCTCACTAGTGGAGAGCCTTAGATTAAACGCTGCATTCAAAGGTGCTTCCATAGAAAATCCCAGGAACCGCCTTTGTTGATACCTTTCGAATTTATAAGCTACCAAAATTGGCTCTCCGGTTCAGTTGGAGGTGATTGAAATGATTGCAAAGGTTGTTATCATAAAACCGCCTTTTATTGAATTAAAAAACGGTTATATTTATAACCGCCTTTAAACGATTCAATTTAAAGGCGGTTCTACCAAACCGCCTTTATTTTGTGGTGATTTCGAACTAAAAAATTGGAGAAGATGCATTTCCGATTGAGGAACACATTATTTTTCCCATGGAAGAAGTCCCGAATATTGTTCCAAACTCGAAATTAAAATTGTGTCCTGGTTCTAAGTCTGGAATACATTCAAGCGGTTATGTAGGGTTTCGTTAGACAGGTTCAGAACTCGGAAGTTCTTGGGCTAGTTTTAAAAAAATGACTATGGTCAATCTTGAGAGGAACCTCATTTGAGTGGCATGAAATAGGGCGTGGACATGAAGAAGAAGTATTATAGCTGCCCATGAGCATTGGATAAGGTATGTAAATGTGTACAATTCATTCACTAGCTTTTGGGTTAGAATCATGTGTTGAATGATTTTTTTTGTGCATTGAATTAGTTTGGATACTTTAGTGCCATTCATGATTGTTAATTGCATAACATTTTAGGTGATTGACTATGGATAGACTTGAATTTAATGGTAGAGATTTGAGAAAATCATCCGATTACATCCCTTTGGTAGAATCATTTATTGTGGTTGCCTTTGAACATGCTTCCAAGAATGGTGTTGTGAGGGTTCGTTGTCCCTGTAAGGATTGTAAAAATGATGTATACTTGGGAAGGAAGAAGATACGGGAACATCTTATCATCCGAGGGTTTCAAACTAGTTACACCTCTTGGGTGTGGCATGGAGAGGTCGTTACACCTATTGTTGAAGATGTTAGCTGTATAGAGGTTGAGATTTTAGATGTGAATGATGGATTTGAGGAGATGGTTGAGGATGTTTCTAAATATTTCCACGGTAAACCCAAAGTCCTTGAAGGTTTGTAAAATGACAAGAAAACACTGTTCTACACCAGAAGTAAACATTCGGTGTTGAGTGCCACTCTGCGACTGATGAATTTGAAAGAAAAATTTGGGTGAGTTGATAAAGGCATGACAGAGACGATAGGGAATTGCTTCCTGAAGGCAATCTTTTTCCTGACAGATCATACGCCACGAAAAGAGTTCTTTGTCTAATGGGAATGGAATTGAAAAAAAAATTCATGCTTTTCCGAATGATTGTATGTTGTACAGAGGATCAGACAATGAGAACC
Source organism: Rubia tinctorum (assembly GCA_032355605.1). Classification (NCBI taxonomy): domain Eukaryota; kingdom Viridiplantae; phylum Streptophyta; class Magnoliopsida; order Gentianales; family Rubiaceae; genus Rubia; species Rubia tinctorum. The sequence continues at coordinate 18,249 of JAULKM010102208.1, read as the reverse complement.
GAGACAGATGTCGGGTATGTGGTGAGTCTTATTACAAGTTAAAGTGAGGAGGCATTGCGGTTGGAGCAGATGCAAATTTGATTTCGAAGAAAAAACACCTGCTAAATATTTATGGTATCTCTCTATCATTCCCCGACTGAAGAAATTATTTTCTTGCAAAGAAAATGCAAAGTTGTTGTATTGGATTATGTGAGAGGTTGACCCGTAGAAGACATGATTAGACATACATCTGATGGTGAACCGTGGAAAGAGATTGATGTGATGTACCCCAAATTTGGTGCAGAGCACTAGAATTTGAGAATTGGCCTTTCAACAAATGGTATGAATCTATTCGGTAATATGAGAAACAAATATAGCTCGTGGCCCCTTATATTAGTTATTTACAATCTCCCATCGTGGTTGACAATGAAATGAAAGTATATCCTGTTATCAATGATGATATCAGGCCCTAGACAACCCGGTAAAGATATAGACGTGCATCTTTCTCCTTTGGTTGTTGATGTTTTAACATTGTTCAGCGATAGGGTCCGCACTTATGATGGTTGGGCAGGAGAATATTTCACATTGAATGCGTTGTTTTATACGATAAGTGAGTTTCTCGCATATGGCAATTTGTTAGGGTACTCGGTGAAAGGGCACTACACCTGTCCTATGTGTGAGAATCAAACCTCATTTTTTCAATTGAAGTATGGATTAAAACCATATATCAAGGCCATAGAAGGTTCCTTACGTATGGTTACCCATGGAGATCGGCAAAAAAATGGTTCAGTGGAGAAGTGAAAGAGACAGTGGCAACGGTACCGCTAACGAGTGTTGATGTTTATGAGAAAGTTAAGGCATTTCCTAATGGCTTTGGAAAGAATAAGCGTAAAGGTGTAAGTGAAGGGGGTTGGAAGAAATGATCATTTTTTCAACTTCCTTATTGGAAGGATTTGGATGTAAGACATTTCCTTGATGTAATGCACATTGAGAAGAATGTGTGTGATTCGTTGATTGAACACTATTGAATACCCCGGGTAAAACAAAGGATGGTTTGACGGCCCAACTTGACTTGGTTGAATTGGGAATAAAGAGAACTTTGGCTCCGGTCATGAGTGATAATTGTTATCTTCCTCTAGCTTGCTATTCAATGTATCTTGCGAAGAACAAGTCATACTGCTAGACCCTAAGTACTGTAAAGGTGCCTGAGTCGTACTCGTCTAACATAAGTTCATGTGTATATGTTGATGAGTGTAAGTTGGTTGGATTGAAATCACCCGATTGCCACAGTTTGATGAAGGAATTGAATGCCATTGCCATTAGGGAAACATTTCCTCCTCATGTTCAATTGTGCATTATGAAACTTTGTTTGTTCTTCAAGTACATATGTTAAAAAAGCATCAGTCATCAAAATCTTGATCATTTACAATCGATGATAGTAAAAATTTTTATTGGATGGAGATGTACTTTTCCCCTTCATTCTTTGACATAATGGTCCATTTGATTGTACATTTGGTCTGTGAGATCAAGTTGTGTGGTCCTGTGTTTCTGCGGTGGATGTATCCTTTTGAGAGGTATATGAAAATCTTCAAACATTTTTGTGAAGAATCGATACTGCCCTGATACAATTATTGTTCAGCGTTACGTGGCAGGGGAGGTGATTGAGAGTTGTACATATTACATGAAGGAAGTCATTCCTTCGGCCTCCCAAAATCAATACATGATGGCTAATTGGAGGGTGTAAGGGTTAGGAAGGAGAAGCTACTAAGCCCTAGTGCCGAGGATTTGTGTTTGGGCCACCCATACGCCATTTGAAATCATAAGATGTTGTCCTCTACATCAATATTCACATGAATGAGATAAGAGTCAAACTTCCAACCTATAATCAAGCACGTGTTCTCCATCAACACACTATATACTTTGCTTCATGGCTACGATCTCACATCTCGGTTGGTGATTATTCATATTCAGTGAACTGGTTGGCCCAGAGTCTCCTTGGTACAGTTTCCTCCTATGTTGGTTACGACATTAATGGATTTACTTTTGGAACCAAATCAGCTGATAATAAAGGGGTATCACAGAACAGTGGTGTGACACTTATGTCCGAGGCCTTACATGTCGGGAGTGAAAGCAATGGAAATCCAATGTATGCTCATACTTGTTACTTTGGAATAATAATCGAGATATGGGAGCTTGATTATGTGACAATGAAAGTTCCAGCATTCAAATGTCAATGGGTAGATGTGAACACCGGCCATAAAATCAAAGATATGGGATTTGCCCTGGTTGATTGTAGTCGAATTGGTTGGAGAGATGATCCATTCATTTTGGCTTCACAAGCTCACCAGGTCTTCTATATGAGATTCTTTGCAAATCCTCGAAGAGAGGTTGTTGTTGCAGGGAAAAGTGCTTTTAGTGGGAAAATGATTTTGAAGACATTATTGGATTTGGTCAAAATTCCCTGACGGAATCAAATTTGGATGATATTTTGCTTGCGGAGGATGATTCGAGTTTGTATGGGTGCATAGGCCAGACAGACCATGATGAGGGAATCTGGATTGATGAATATGGGAAGGTCAGCAAAAGAAGAAGGAAATAGAAGAAGATTGTGAATTGAAAGAAACGGAGGTAGGGGTCGATTTACTATGTGTTGTAGTTTATTAATTTTTTACTTTGCGTCATCACCCGATGGGCTTCCAGTTCCGAAAGCTTGTCGACTGGAATGGTAAACTGTTCTTTTGGAGTCTTAAACAGCCTTACTAAACCCTTACAATCCTGTGAGTAATTGGGAGCACAATACTTGCATAAATATTGAAAGGAGAAAAGATCGACCAATTACATCAAAATATTACATCAATTCCACTAGCATTACATCCACAATAGAAACTTAAAATTAATTCAAAATATTTGAAAATTTCTGAAAATATGATCCATGCATAACTTCATAACCATTAGCCTAGCCTACATGATTTTCATCAAACTGATGAGCTTCTCCTAAGTCTTGATGTGGTAGTCGATGCCAAGTGACGCTCGTATGTTCGCTGGCTTCGTTATAGCTCCCAAATGCGCTCCCTCATCTGAGCCAGTTCATCACATGCCCATTTATAACATGCTTTGAAACATTTCATGAAACCAGTGTCTGTATCATCTGTGAGGGAAAATTAGTTAGCATGCGTTGAAATAGTTATGATAAAAAATGCATTTCTTTCATGAAAAATGCAGTTTTGTACCTTGGGAAATTCTTGGCCTCTTGTTCAGCTCCGCCGCATCTTCTAGCTTGTGTACCCACTTGTGGTCAACCAAGATCCACTTAATCTTCGTGAAATATTTCGTGTCGAACCACTAGCGGCCGGGTGCACTAAAATTTTAATTAGGATCAAATAAGTGGGCTCAGTAATGTGGCCGGGTATGGGTACAATACATCTCGCTATCACCTCGTACACAATCCTCTGGTCTATGCATTTCAAACTAAAACTCCTAAGCTTTCTTAAATTGGCTGGGTTACAGTCAAAGTACTTATGACTACAGGTAATTGGGCCAACATTTGGGTATTCAGATTGTAGTGGCCATGCATCTCTGTGATATACATCATTCAAGGGCCCCATAATGTCATCAGGAAATAATTTTTTAGGACCTTTGTACGGACACTCTAAAAATTCATTAATTATCCATGTACTAAGGTCAATTGTGTACCCGTTCACCATAACTGCATACTCACCCCCCCCCCCCCCCTTTTGATGAAAATGTCTATAAAACTGACACACTTCATCGAAGTGTGATGGTTTATTAGTTGTTAGCGATTTCAACACATGTTGGTCCTCAAAAAATTGCACAAGATCCACTAGGCTTATGCTATGATACACATTAACTTCTAGGGTAGAACAATCTAACAATTTTTCATTCGAGTGTAAATCAGTGTACCTCGATTGAGCCTCAGCTGATACGAACCTGATTCCCCATCTACGTATAACTTCCATTCGTCTGGACCCTACAAGCTTCCTTGATCCACTATGGATTTCTTGTTTAGGCCCCGCGCCCTTGCCTCTTCACCCTGATCCCTCGGTATCTCTGCCAGGAAGTCTGCGATAACTTGTCCTTTCATTGCTTTTCTGGGCACATAATCTATGGTGTGTTCTCCCAGCTCCACCGCCCATTTTATCAACCTTCCCGATGCCTCCGTTCGGGTGAGGATATATTTTAATGGTTGGTTAGTTAGGACCACCACTGGATGAACCTGGAAGTACTGCCTTAGTCTTATAGCCTCCTGCACTAGGGCTAGTGCTAGTTTCTCCTATCCCGCGTACCCACACGTTGCACCTTGCAGGGCTTGGCTCACATAGTATACCGGGAACTGCACCCTATTTTCCTTTTTGACAAATGCCACCCTACTCGCCTCGTAGCTGGCTGCTATGTACATATACAACGCATCTCCTTGCCTCGGGCTAGCTAATGTCAATAGCTTCCCGAGGTATGCTTTCAGCTCTGTGAATGCAGCTTCCTCCTACTCTCCCCATTGCACTTATCCTTTTTTCCCACACACCCTTTCAAGGTCTTGAAAAAAGGGAATTCCATCTCTACTGCTCTAGACTAGAAACGATTCATGGCTACCAGCTTCCCATTCAGTCTCTGAATCTCCTTAACAATGGTGGGTGATTTCATCTCTAGGATTTCCTTGACCTTCTTTGAATTCGCCTGTAGAACTTCGTTCGACACCAGGTGCCCCAGAAACATTTTTGCGCCTAAGCCAAACAGACCTTTAGCTGGGTTCAACTCCATGCCTATCTCCTTGAACCGCTTCAGGGTCTGTGCCATATCATTCACGAAGGTTTCATACTGGGTGCTCTTAATTACTGTGTCATCTACATATACCTCTGAATTGTTTCCTATCTGCTCTCGGAAGATCTTGTCAACAACTCACCGGCAGGTCCACCAGCGTTTCTCAGGCCAAACAACATCATGCAATACCTGAATGCTCCTTTTTCTGTGATAAATGTAGTTTTCTATACATCACTATCTAACATAGGGATCTAGTGGTATCCCATGTATGCATCTAGAAAACATTTGATCGGAAAATTGGTCAAAGCGTCTACCTTCTAATCAAAGACTGGTAACGGGTAGAAATCTTTTGGGCAAGCTTTTCTCAAATCCGTGTAATCTATACACATCCTTATACACATCCTCCAACTTTCGTCTGCTTTCATTACCAGCATGGGGTTCGCCAACCAATCCGGGTATAGAACTTTTCTCAGAATTCCTGCTGGGACCAGAAACTCCACCTCTTTTTTAACTATTTCATTCCTTTCCCTGCGTAGCATCCTTCTCTTCTGCTTCACATGCATGTACTTTAGTTCCACTTTGATTTTGTGGCACCCTATCTCCTTTGGTACACCTTTCATATCCTCTGGTTTCCAAGCGAACGCCTGGGAATTTCCATCAAAGCCTTTATCAATTCTCTTTGGACGTGCTCTCTATGATCTGTATTGACTGGCCATCACTCAGCTGGACAAATTGGACCTCAGAGCCTAGCTTCATAGGGTCGCTGTCACTGCCTACCATTTTCATAGCTCTCGCTTTCTTGACTTGATCCCTGACTACATGTTTCGTCCCTTCTCTCTTTCTCTTAATCAGTGCTATCCGTTGACATTCTATAAATTTTTGCTGGTCTCCCCTCACCATCGCTATTCCTCCGCGGGTTGGGAAATTTAGCAACAGGTGCAGGGTGGACACAATTCCCTTAAATAGTTCCAGCGCTGGCCTACCCAGAATTATGTTAGACGGACTATTTGACTTCACAACGATGAGCTCCATATCCACCATCCTGCTCCTATCTCCTTCGCCCACCGTCACTGTTAAAAGTATGGTTTCCTCCAACCAGACAGTTCTGTCTGCGAAGTCCACTAGGGGTGTGTCCGTTGGCTCGAGTTTTTTCTTCATGTTTTCATACAACTTCTCAAAATAGTTCCAATACATAATCTTCGGTGAAATACCTCCATCAACATAAGCTCAATGAATCCTCTTGTCCATCACCATCACCATGATCACAGTGGAACTCCGCCTGCCGGTCTGTCCGGTATCGGATCTTCTGCTGTGAATGATATCATTTCATTAGCCCCCAGAAGCCTGTCTGTGGGTGTCATCTGAGGTGTCAGCATGCACGTGGCATAAATATAGGACTCCTACCTTCCTCCATTATTCCCTCCTATGATTACGTATATGTTAGTGACATCCACCCAAGCTATCATCCAAAGGTGTTTCTTCTCTATGCCACTTTTGGAGCTCCTCTTTCATTTCAGCCCTGGCTACTTCCTTTCCTTTATTTTTCTCGTGGCATCTTCTTGGGAATCTGTCGCCCTGTCCTTCTGCCTACCACTGATATCCCAATGGCTTGCAGCTTCTTTTGGGCTTGGCCTGGTATGCTGCTTTGTTAAACGCCCCACATTTTTTTCAAAGTGCGCCAACTCTCCGCTTTTGACATAGTTCTCAATGGTCCGTCTCAGGTGCAAAAATTAATTTTTTTTCATGGTCATGGTCTCCATGATTGTCACAAAATAACAATATAGCTATTTTGTGTGTGCTTATTTTAATCTTCCTCGCAGGCTTCAATATGTTCTTCGCTGCCACCGGGGCAAACATCTCCTATGGCGTCTTTATGAGTGGCGTAAACGTCTTGTCTAGGTTCAACTTGTTGGGACGTATGGCCTACTCCCATTTAATTCTGGACTTCTTCCCGCTGGGCTTATTCTAACGCATACTCGCACCGTCATACTCCTTTGCTTCATTTCTTCTCCTGTCAGCTTGATTCGCTCCGCTAAAGTTTCTCACCCTTCTCATCAGCTCATCGATTATTGTTGGAGGGTTGAGGGTGAATTCCCTCAGCAATAGCTCATGTCTTAATCCATTTACAAATGTATCAAGAAGGAACTGATTGCTTCTTTCCTCTACTTGGTTGGCTTCGTCGTTGAATCTCTCCCAGTACTCAGACAGGGTCTCTCTTGACCACTGTTTAACCGCCAGCAGCTCCGACCTAGTTTTCTGGAATTTCTTCCTCTGCATGAAACGTGACAGGAATCTTTGTTCCATATGGCTGAAGCTGTCAATGGTCTCATTCTCAAGGTTCTTGAACCAAACCCTCGCTACTTTCGTGAGAGTTGTTGCAAAAACCTTATACCATATGGCATGCGGGATCGGGTACATGGTCATGTTGGTGGAGAAAGTGTGCAAATGATCTTTTGGGTCGATATCGCCGTTGTACTGCCCTAGGTTAAGGGGTATCTTCTGATTGGGGTCCGTCGTGTATAACTGGATCATCTTTATGAATGGGGTGCCCCTTCCCCCTCTCCAGGTATTTTTTTTCCTTCTCTGGTTCCTCCAATACTTATCCCCCCCCTCTTTTGGTTTAAGGGGTGATATGCCCAGTCCCAGTCATCTTCAGTAGCAGTGCAGGAGCGTTGTGCTCTCTCCGTCACGGGTTTTTTTTAAGAACAACACCACAGTTTTCTTGCTTCTTGACATGTTGTGACTTCCTTCTTCCTGAATTTCCTTTCTCTGGGAGCTGACTTCCTGGTCCCCTAGTTCCTAGAAGAGTTTCACCGGCTTCATGATCAGTCGTCGCTCTGTCTGACTCTCCGTCCATCTGGCTTTATCTCTATCTTCCATCCCCTTCACCTTTCTCATCATCTCATTCTGCGAGTCCCATAATGGTCTGTAGGAAATCTGAGTTATCAACCAACTCGGCGACGTTCCGAAGCTGATTCCTTTCTCCTCTCGGCATGAGAGTGAGTTCCTCCTCCGAGTGTGTGACGTACTCCACAGTGACGTTGTTATGTAGGTATATGACTTCCATTCGTCCTTCCATGATTCTTTTCGAGCTACGTGCATGCTATGAACAAAGCAATCCCCACAGACGGCGCCAATGTTGAGTCTGGTTTTGGTAATGGCTTGGATCATAGCACAAGCTTCTTGCTATCGATAGAAAACCTACAAGACAGAGAGATAAGGGTAAGAAAAGCAGATGCATGTGCCTGCTTCGACGATCAAGTCAGTCGAGAGAGCCATTCTTGGGTTTCTATGAAACATGTCTGAGAAATTGGGTAAGTGATCATACCTTTTACAAAGTTTCATCCCTAGGTATATAAGTTGGTTGCTTGATGGGATGGCGCTGGTCACATCACCGTTTGTTCGTTGGTTCCTTGTTGTTAGACCCACGTGCATCTTCCAAAATGGGAGCTGGGATATTCAAGCCTTCTTTATGTATCGGGAATTTTGGCCCATATCCCACTATAGGTCAAACGTCACAAGTCGGGTTGGGGCAAAATTCTCATAGTTTTGGATCAATCCCGATCATGTTACAATTAGCCCAAATTGACCCAAATCATATAAGTAAAAAATTATAATTTATTCAAATAAAATGAATAATTTTTAAATGTATTAATATTTAAATAATAAATAAAATTACAATATATTTTCATATAATTTAAAATAAAAATATTTATTTTATTTTATTACATATCATTCGCTTAATAAAGAAAAGTACAATTATTTTCATTCTACTTAGTTAGAATACTTTTAATATTTTGATTAAAAAATATAATTTTTCTAAAATTTATTTATATAAATATGAATATATATTTCATATATTAATCATTATATTATTTAGGAAAAAGTGCAAAAATGACCATATTAAATTGAGAAAGTGCATAAATGACTCTGTAAAATCTAAAAGTGCAAAAATAACCCCGAGTTTTTGAGCAATGGTGCAAATATACCCAAATCACCTTATTCTGGTGTTGACTAATGTAATTCAAACATTGACCTAAATTGAAAAGACAAAAATACCTCTAACCTTAAAACTAAAAATCTAACAACAATTATACCCCCTAAACTTCTTCTTCTTCTTCTTCTCCCATTTCAAACACCCTAAACCCGCTGCCGAAATCTACCGCGGCCGCCGGCGCACTCCTTGCTTATTGAAACCCTCATTTCCACCTCAACCCCTTCCCTTCCCAGATCATTCCCATCTCCCATCAGAATCCGCTCAGACCTAGCCCACCCACCCATTTCCCCGCCACCCACCAACTGTTTCCCGGCCACCTACCACCCATTTCTCTGCCCAACCAATTTTCTCGCCAATCACCACCAATTTTCCTGCCAGCTACTACTCATTTTCCCACCAGCCACCACCCATTTCCCCGCCCAGCCCATTTCCTCACCAACCCTTCTTCCTGGACCCACCTCGTCCGCTACTACCACCATCCATCTTTCCCCCCCTCCTAGCCCCTCGCGCGAGCTCTTCCCCCGTGCCACTTTTCCAGAAACCCGAGACTGTCGGCTACCACCCTAGCCCCACCGCCTAGAAACCCTAGCCTTGTTGTCAACCTCCATCACCCAGAAACCCTAGCACCACCTTTGACACCATCGTTGTAACCTATGCCATCGTTGTAACCCTACTAACCCTAACCCTACCTATGCCGGTACCCTACCTGCAAGCTCTAACAATACTGGGCTTTCAATCCACCGCATCACTGCGCCATCAGAGCATCACCACCCATCTACCGTGCCGGTGGAATGTGTTTAGCGACTGGGAGAGATCAGGATAGGTGTGGGTCGAAAGATGAGAACGTGGCGGGCTCCTTTTATATTATTCTTGAATTTTTTAACTTAGGGGTATAGTGGTTTTTTTCCACATAATTCTAGCCAATTTGGCCGTTGACATTTTGGTCAACAAAATTCAGGGTTATTTTTGTATTTTCAAATTTTACAAGGTCATTTCTGCACTTTCAACCAAAACATAGGGTTAAAAATACACTTTTATCTATTTTTATAAGGGCAAAATACATTTATATCCCTAACTTTAGGGTGAAAGTGCCAATATAACCCTACGACCTCAAAAAGTGCTAACTTAACCTTAACTAATTATTGTATATGCTAATCTAACCCTAACTTTCAAAAAAATTGTGCCAATATAGCCAAACTCTCTAGTTCCGGCATTGACCAAATGAATTCAAACATGACCGAAAAATCAAATGACAAAAATACCCCTTATGCCACACCTTTCTTCTTTAAAACCTAATGTTGCCACCCCGTGCCCCGCCACTGGCACTGTCGTGCTCCACAGCCGCAATGCTCTTTCTCGCGCCGCAGATGGCAAACCCTAGCTCTTCCCTTCTTTCCCGTAACCCTTCTTCCCTGTAACCCTCCATTCTCCGTGAGTGCTGCTAAACCTTCCTCATCCCCAAAGCCGCTGCCCTCATCCTTCCTCTTCTCATTGCCCTCACTATTTGAAACCCTAGCTCCGCTCAGACAGCAGCACCACTCAGACCGCATCGCCACTCAGCCACACCCCACAGCCACCCTTAGTACCACCTCTTCCCTCTCCCCACCGCCATCAATGTTTGAAACACCACCACCGCTAAGCCACACCGCCAAAAACCTACCCCAAATCCAACCCGCCGCCCTCCTCCTCTCTCTCCCCGCTCGCTACCAAGGCCACCCCGTCGCTTAAACCCCAACCCGCTCAGCCCCACTTGAAGGAAACCCCACCGTCGACCTCGATTCAACATCAATTCCCTCTCCTCGCTACCCCCAAAAACCTTGATTCCCTCTCACTCCATAGCCACCTCACCACTTAAACCCTGACCCGCTCTTCCCCGACTGAGGAAACCCAACCTCCGCCGTTACCATCCCCACCTCAGAAGGAAAGGAAACATTGAAGGAGCGGCGCTGCCGTTGAAGAAAATGAAACTTCAAAGACTAGCGGGGAAGACAAGGGCGGAGAAACGGGGTGGTGGGTGGGGTCGAAGGAAAGATACGGGGAACACAAGGAGGAACGAGGAAAATAAGGGTTTTTTAAGGCAAGGGAGAAATTATATTTTCATCAGAATCCGTACAAACAAATGCTGACTAAAAAGTCTGCGGAGTTAAAGGTTATTTTGGCACTTTCTGAGATTACAGGGTTATACTGGCACTTTTAGCCAAAAGTCAGGGTCATTTTAGCACTTAACCCTTTTTACTCTATTTATAATTAATTGTAGTTTTAAAATTTATTTTTAGCGCTGTAATTTATTATTTTCAAGAATGTTAAACTTCTTTATGAAGTAAATTAATTGTGGATATGTTGTATTAAACAATTTTTTTATGATTTTTTAAAGAATTATTTTTTCACAAGAAAATGGGGCAAATTTGCAAATGGGTCAAAATGAGTCGATTTGGGTCAAAATCCGACCAACCCATACTCGTCCTGACCAAAATTGTATGGACCCAAATGAATCATTAACCTGACTCTACCCAAATGGGCCGAGTCAAAATGGGTTTGGTCGGTTCGGCCAATTTGAACCCCCCTAGTATAACATATGGTGGGATGTGATCCCCATGAAGAGAAGTAATTTCTAGAATATTTGTCATTGGTAGTCAGAAAGTGAGCTATTACATTATTCTGTCTCTTGATCCAAACTACTTTGGGATACTGGAGATATTTAATTAGGCTTGAAATTTTGCATATGATTAGACAAACATATACAGGTCATCGTTTCGGTTATTAGTAGCGTTGACGGCGATTTCGATCAGCTCCTTGAATTTTTTGGATTGACAGGTCTATGTCCAACGATAATTGTAGGCCTCTTCTCAAAGGTAGGGCCTTTGTGTGTTTAGTTATGTATGAAAAGGGCAGCATGTGTGTCTATCCATATACCTATGCTCCACTCGAGTTCCTTATGAACCAGCTCAGGTCGGTGATGTCGCTAGAGATTCAAACCACTGGTTGAGAGCCTTCTATTGAAGGTAGCAATGGAAGGAGGTTATAAAAAATTGCTAATAACAGCCTTAAACTACCCTTTCCAAACTTGGAAACGCCGATTTGGACTCCTCTTATGAAATTAAAGGCGGTTTTGGCTCATTTTAAGGCAGTTTTTGAATAACCGCCTTTAATTAGGGTTAATTAAAATTGGTTCAATGTATAACCACCTTTAATTAACCCTAATTAAAGGTGATTATAACAAACTACCTTTAAAAATGACCATTTACAAGTTCAGAAATTAGGTACGATTGAGATTCCGAGCTCGGGAAACACATGGTGACCATATCAAAAAGAGAAGATACATTTTCCGAGTTCATAAAATATGTAATCATGCCTTAATCCCTAAGAAAAAACATTTCTGAGTTTGGAAATTTCCCGAATATAAAAATAAAAATGCGCCCATTTCATTAAATGCTACAAAGCCCTAAAATTGTGAAGAAAAAGCTCAATTCCTTCACCTTTGTTAAAGAAAATTTTTTGTACTTGAGAGATCATTATTTTCCATTGGAGAAGGTTAGTTTTATCAAAATTATGTACTTAAAGATCATGAAATAATAGAAGGTGCATTAAATGCTTCATATATATATATAGGGTTTGAGATTAAGTGGGGTTATGGTTATTGTTGAATGGATCCTCATGTGTTGCCTTTTAATTTAATTTTAGGATAATGGATCAAGATGAACTAATTGGTAATGATCTTAGAAAATCACCCGAGTACATGTCATTGGTTGAAACATTTAGTTATTTTGCATTTGAATATGCTTCTAAAAATGGTTCTTCACAGGCACAATGCCTGTGTAAGGATTGTAAAAATGATATGTATGTAGGGAGGAAGAAGATTCGGGAACATCTCATAATGAGGGGAATTCCAAACAAGCTACACTCGTTGGGTATGGCATGGGGAAGTTGTGGAAGCCTTTGATTCAAATGAATTGAAGGACACGGTGGTGGGTGGTGAATTAGATAGCAATGTGGAGTTTGATGAAATGGTGGAAGATATCGCAAGGAAGATCAAAGGTAAGCTGAAGTCGTTACAAGCTTTGATTAACGACAAAGGGACTCACTTTTGAGTACGACTATGCGGATAATGAACTTGAAGGCAAAATTTGGATGGGCAGATAAGTCAATGACCAAGGCTCTCGAGTTGTTCAGGGATTTTCTTCCCGAAGGTAATTTAATGTTGGATAGGTTGTATGCTGCAAAAAAAATATTATGCCCAATGGGATTGGAATTGAAAAAAAAACATGCATGCCCAAACGATTGTATGTTATATGAGAAGATGATAAAGATCAGCAAACTTGTTGAGTATGCGGAGAGTCTCGGTACAAGTTGAAGAGAGATGAGATTGTGGGAGGTGCGGAAGTTCCATTGAAATCAAAGAAAAAGACAGCGAAAAAAGTGTTATGGTACCTCCCGATCATTCCCCATTTAAAGAAGTTTTATGCTTGTAGGAAAGATGCAAACTTGTTGCATTGGCACGTGGATAGGGTCCGACAGGCAGAGGATGTGATAAGACATACTTCAGACAAGCAGCAATGGAAGAAAGTTGATGCTATATACCCTAAGTTTGGCAAAGAGTCTCGGTATTTGAGGTTAAGATTGTGTACCGATGGTATGAATCCTTTTGGTAATATGAATAGCACACACAGCTCTTGGCATGTTATGTTGGTCATATACAACTTTCCGTCTTGGTTGACCATGAAACATAAGTATGTGTTGCTGTCTTTGATGATATCATGTCCGAACCAAGCTGGTAATGATATTGATTTCTATTTTTCTCCTCTAGTGGAGGATTTATTGACTTTGTTTAAAGATGATGTTCGAGCATATAATGGTTTTGCTGAAGATTTCTTCACTCTTAAAGCGTTGTTATTTTGCACAATTAATGATTTTCCTGCATATTGGAACTTGTTTGGGTATTATATGAAAGGCCACTTAGCATGTCCTATTTATGAGAAAGACACTATTTTTTTCAATTAAAACACGGTTGCAAGATAGTTTATCATGGCCACATGTGATATCTTCCTGAGGGGAACCCATGGCGATTAGTCAAAACATGGTTCAATGGGAAAGTGGATGCAAGAGGCGCACTGGTGTCACAGAAAAGTATACATATTTATGAAAGTGATAAGAATTTTCCCAATGACTTCGGCAAGAAGAAAATAAAAGCTGTCATTGAAGGAAGCTGGAATAAATGCTCAATTTTTAACCTACCTTATTTGGAACATTTGGATGTTAGACATTGTCTGGACGTTACGTACATTGAGAAGAATGTTTGTGATTCTTTGGTTGCGACATTGTTAAATACCCCTGGGAAGACAAAGGACATATTGAGTGCTAGGCTAGATTTGTGTGTCAACACTTGTGTGTCACCTAAGGAGTTGAGGTTGGGTGGGTTGAATTCACATGATTGCCACAAACTAATGCATGAATTGAATGTCATTTCCATTCGATCTACTTTGCCTTCCCATGTAAGATTTTGCATTACAAATCTTTGTTTGTTTTTCAAATCCATTTGTCGCAAAAGTATTAGTGTACTAATTTGGATAGGTTGAAAGTAATGATTGTTGAAGTTTTGTGCCGTATGAAATGTATTTCCCTCCCTCATTTTTTGAAATTATGGTCCAATTGATAATCTATTTGGTGCGGGAGATAAGCAATGTGGTCTAGTTTTTCTCAGATGGATGTACCCGTTCGAGAGGTACATGAAAATCTTCAAGCACTTTGTGAAAAATTGGTATAGGCCAGATGCTAGTATTGTGCAGCGATATGTGACAAAAGAGACCATTGAGTTTTGCACTGATTATATAAAGAAAGATGAATTTGTTGGTGTTCCAATCGGTAGAGATGAAGGGAGGTTGGAAGGTGTAAGGGTTAGGCATGGGAAACTATTTAACTAGAGTGCAAAAGATTTATGTGCTGCCCATTCTGGGCAACCACGGGGATGTAGTTCCTTAAATCGAGATTCATATGGATGCTATACGAGGGGTACACCCTAATTTCAATGAGGCTCAGGTCCTCCAATTGCATCATGATTGCGGGAATATGTAGATGTAGGCGAATATCCAACGAAAGTTAAATGGTTGGCTAGTAGACCATTGGGGACCATTATTTCCTATGTAGGCTATGACATCGATGGGTTTACGTTTGCAACGAAATAAGGGTATGATAAGAGTGTCACTCAAAACAGTGGAGACTCTTGTCTCCGAAGCATTTCATGTTGGAAGTGTGGGTGACGATTATCCTTTGTACGCCTTAAAGTGCTACTTTGGCACAATTTCAGAAATTTGGGAGCTGGACTATGTTAGTATACATGTCTCTATGTTTAAATGTCTATGGGTGGATATTAACAACGGAAAGTGCACCGAGGATTCGGGTTTCACCCTTGTCGATGGAAGTTGGGTTGGATGGAATGACGATCCTTTCATATTGGTGTCTCAATCGCACTAGGTTTTCTATGTTAGGGATCATGTTGATGCTAGGTGGGAGATTTTTGTGGAAGGGAAACGTACATTCGTTGATGAAAATGAGTTAGAGGAAGTGATTGGATTCGGATGCCAGACATCGGGATGTGGAGCTGATATGTTGCTCGAGGAGGATGATCGGAGTCTTCATAGTTTCCTTGGTCGAAGTGACCATGACGAAGGAATGTTGGTCGATGGTAAGGTGAAGATCACACATCAAAAATAGAGTTTGAAGAAAGTGGTGATCAAGAAAAGGAAGCATAAGTAGTAAGTTATTCGATTTCAAATATAGTTTATATCATTCGTCCAGTGATGTACCTTGGATAATTCACATGCTTCTAGTATTGATATTATTGGTTTAAAAAATCCTTAAAATATTTAACTAACATAGCATTAGAATATCCATAGAAATTCAATTCGGAATTAGTATTCAAAATCATTAGAATTCAAAAACAATCTCCTAAATAAATGACAACATAAAGTCTAGCATTCAAAATCGTTCATTCATAAACTTCAATAATCTACATCTTCAATGTAGCCAATGAATGTCGATCAGTCGAGTCGAGGTCGGGAGTTTGATGCGAGGTGGCACTCATAAGTTCGTTTAGATTTCTCCATGAACATGATCTTAGCCTTCATGGCGCAAAATTCCTCGCCCATCCATTTGTAGCAATCCTTGAAACCTTTCAAGTACGCTTTTTCAGTACGTACAAAGTTTGGCAACCAACCAATGAGTTCTTTCAGCAATATTGAAAACATAAACAAGACCAACAATTTATGAACGAAATTAAGAAAATTCATTTGTTACCAACCTTCCTCTATTCGTGGCCTCTTGCTCGCCTCAGGAGCATCCTTGGTCTTAAAATACCACTTACGATCCCGCAACACCCAACTCTTGTTCCCAAAGCACGTCTTGTCGAAATACTTTGGCCCTTTTTCCTCCCCTTCTAAAATCAACCCCTCAACTGAGTGATTAAACTCCCATACGGAAGGCATGTCAAAACCTTCTTCGAGGAGGCAAAATACAACATATATTGAAAAATAGCAGCCCCGGGATTGATTTTTCTATCCTCAATGATTAAATAGAATAACATAAGTGTGGCATAATTAGGCTCGGTCATGTGTTCACCTGAGGGGAACAAAAACATCTAGAAATGATCTCATAAGTAATACGTTGGTCTATAGACAAAAGGGCTAGATCAAAGGTTTTTGGTTTTCCTAAATCCAATATATTGCGGTTGAAATATATCTCACTACATTCCACGAGGTCAATGTAGGGGTAATCAAATTCAAGCGGCCACTTCTCCCTATGGTACACATCATCCAATGGACCATCTAAATCCTCAGGAAAAACATATTCAGGGTGTAGGCATGGGCAGTCTAATAGCTCATTTATAGTCCATTGGAAAATTGAGGTGTCAATTCCCCCAACTTTAGCCTCGTAATCCCCATTTGAAATTTCCCATAAATTAGTATAAAATTGGCAAGTCATATCAAAATAAGTTTTTTCATTGTACGCAAGTAATCTCTCAACATGTTGTTCACTAAAAAATTTTAATAGATCGGCCAATCCTATAGCTAAATACTCACTAAAGTCGAAAACATAAGAATCTAATAAATTCCCCTTCTCACGTAATGCATCATACCGATTTTGAGAAATTAAGAAACTAACCTTCTATCATCGAAGCCAGGATTGTGGACTGTTGATCGAGATCTAGGGATTACATGGCTTGAACCTCATCTAGCCATGCTCACAAATTTGTGAGTTTTGGAGGGATTGAAGATTTGGGGTAGTTTGCGAGTTCATAAGGAGGCTAGGATTTTCAGAATTATAATTGGAATATGATGAAAGTAAATCGATCCTCTATTTTTTTTTATATAGTTAAAGGTTTTCGAGTTTGTAAAGAGTAATTCATCCCTTCATATGAAGGAAACAACCTGTTTCCGAGCTCGTGAAGGGTTTATTATGCATATGAAGCATTGCTTCATTTTTTTCAGAGTAGGCTTAGAAATGCTCTATGAGCTCGGAAACATACTTTCCGAGCTTGGAAAGTATGTTGTCTCTGCTTGCATCCAAGAGCAGAAATGTTTCCGACCTCGTAAATCATTCCCATCTAAGATTGCAGCGAACAGACACATTTCCGAGCTCAGAAATGCTTCGTCACTTTAGGTAAAATTTGCAAAACACAAACGATTTCATCTTAGAAATCTCTATACCATTTGCAAAACACAATATTTTTCAATGAATGCAATAAATATAGAAATCCACAAGTTGTTCGAATTTACTCAATTAAATCCAATAGGTAAACTTAACAATTTAACCACTTCAAACATATGAAATTCACCAAGTTAAACATAAAATATTCATTACAACCAATCCTAAATTTAAACATTCCAACATTATGGTAAAAAATTCATATATAATCCAAGAGCTCCTAATCAAGCATTCTATCAATTCTAGAGTCACCACCCCCATCTCCCACCCCCCCCCCCGACGTTTTCTTCAACACCTTGACCAACATTCCCATCATCCCCTCCATGATTACCATCATCAGCACCATCATCTTAACTGTCTAAGAAGATCGACTCGAAGTTAGGCTGATACGAATATAAAAAAAAAGGCATTCAGTGTTTGGAGTAAATTTATAATTTTAATGATGGATACGTGGAAGGTCTACATCGTGTGCATGAAAAACATCCCTGGAAACATTTGACTATCATTTTCAGGAAAACTTAGATGACTTTGCCAAGAATACACAATACTCTTTTTCCCACTGGGTTTTTTGGTGAGGTTGTGTAATCTTGACATAATTATAAGTGGAAAACGTCGACAACCAAAATGATACTGATGTCCATCCTCATTTCATGAATCTCAAAAGAAAGAAGCCAGAATTTATAAATTATAAATTTATAAATCCTAATATTTGGCCACATGGGCCTTGTAATAGGTAGATTTTGGGTTGAATATTATTAGTTAGTTAGTTGGTTATTTTCGGCCATTACATTAAAATGGTA